>CP137666.1:38791663-38835378 GCA_037976565.1 Mesocentrotus franciscanus
GGAAGAGAGAGAATGTTAGTTGAGGATGTTAGAAGAGAGAGAATGTTAGTTGAGGATGTTAGAAGAGTGAAAATGTTAGTTGAGAAGGGTAGAAGAGTGAGAATGTTAGTTGAGGATGTTAGAAGAGAGAGAATGTTAGTTGAGGATGTTAGAAGAGTGAGAATGTTAGTTGAGAATAGTAGAAGAGTGAAAATGTTAGTTGAGGATGTTAGAAGAGAGAGAATGTTAGTTGATGATGTTAGAAGAGAGAGAATGTTAGTTGAGGATGTTAGAAGAGAGAGAATGTTAGTTGAGGATGTTAGAACAGCGAAAATGTTAGTTGAGAATAGTAGAAGAGTGAAAATGTTAGGTGAGAATATTAGTTGAGGATGTTAGAAGAGAGAGAATGTTAGTTGAGGATGTTAGAAGAGTGAGAATGTTAGTTGAGAATAGTAGAAGAGTGATAATGTTAGTTGAGGATGTTAGAAGAGAGAGAATGTTAGTTGATGATGTTAGAAGAGAGAGAATGTTAGTTGGGGATGTTAGAAGAGAGAGAATGTTAGTTGATGATGTTAGAAGAAAGAGAATGTTAGTTGATGATGTTTGAAGAGAGAGAATGTTAGTTGAGGATGTTAAAGAGTGAGAATGTTAGTTGAGGATGTTAGAACAGCGAAAATGTTAGTTGAGAATAGTAGAAGAGTGAAAATGTTAGGTGAGAATGTTAGTTGAGGATGTTAGAAGAGTGAGAATGTTAGTTGAGAATAGTAGAAGAGTGAAATGTTAGTTGAGGATGTTAGAAGAGAGAGAATGTTAGTTGATGATGTTAGAAGAGAGAGAATGTTAGTTGAGGATGTTAGAAGAGAGAGAATGTTAGTTGATGATGTTAGAAGAAAGAGAATGTTAGTTGATGATGTTTGAAGAGAGAGAATGTTAGTTGAGGATGTTAGAAGAGTGAGAATGTTAGTTGAGGATGTTAGAAGAGAGAGAATGTTAGTTGAGGATGTTAGAAGAGAGAGAATGTTAGTTGAGGATGTTAGAAGAGTGAGAATGTTAGTTGAGAATAGTAGAAGAGTGAAAATGTTAGTTGAGGATGTTAGAAGAGAGAGAATGTTAGTTGAGGATGTTAGAAGAGAGAGAATGTTAGTTGAGGATGTTAGAAGAGTGAGAATGTTAGTTGAGAATAGTAGAAGAGTGAAAATGTTAGTTGAGGATGTTAGAAGAGAGAGAATGTTAGTTGATGATGTTAGAAGAGTGAGAATGTTAGTTGAGAATAGTTAGAAGAGAGAGAATGTTAGTTGAGGATGTTAGAAGAGTGAGAATGTTAGTTGAGAATGGTAGAAGAGTGAGAATGTTAGTTGAGGATGTTAGAAGAGAGAGAATGTTAGTTGAGGATGTTAGAAGAGTGAGAATGTTAGTTGAGAATAGAAGAAGAGAGAGAATGTTAGTTGAGGATGTTAGAAGAGAGAGAATGTTAGTTGAGGATGTTAGAAGAGAGAGAATGTTAGTTGAGGATGTTAAAAGAGAGAGAATGTTAGTTGAGGATGTTAGAAGAGTGAGAATGTTAGTTGAGAAGGGTAGAAGAGTGAGAATGTTAGTTGAGGATGTTAGAAGAGAGAGAATGTTAGTTGAGGATGTTAGAAGAGTGAGAATGTTAGTTGAGAATAGTAGAAGAGTGAAATGTTAGTTGAGGATGTTAGAAGAGAGAGAATGTTAGTTGATGATGTTAGAAGAGAGAGAATGTTAGTTGAGGATGTTAGAAGAGAGAGAATGTTAGTTGAGGATGTTAGAAGAGCGAGAATGTTAGTTGAGAATAGTAGAAGAGTGAAAATGTTAGGTGAGAATGTTAGTTGAGGATGTTAGAAGAGAGAGAATGTTAGTTGAGGATGTTAGAAGAGTGAGAATGTTAGTTGAGAATAGTAGAAGAGTGAAAATGTTAGTTGAGGATGTTAGAAGAGAGAGAATGTTAGTTGATGATGTTAGAAGAGAGAGAATGTTAGTTGAGGATGTTAAAGAGAGAGAATGTTAGTTGAGGATGTTAGAAGAGTGAGAATGTTAGTTGAGATGTTAGAAGAGAGAGAATGTTAGTTGAGGATGTTAGAAGAGTGAGAATGTTAGTTGAGAATAGTAGAAGAGTGAAAATGTTAGTTGAGGATGTTAGAAGAGAGAGAATGTTAGTTGATGATGTTAGAAGAGAGAGAATGTTAGTTGAGGATGTTAGAAGAGAGAGAATGTTAGTTGAGGATGTTAGAAGAGCGAAAATGTTAGTTGAGAATAGTAGAAGAGTGAAATGTTGGGTGAGAATATTAGTTGAGGATGTTAGAAGAGAGAGAATGTTAGTTGAGGATGTTAGAAGAGTGAGAATGTTAGTTGAGAATAGTAGAAGAGTGAAAATGTTAGTTGAGGATGTTAGAAGAGAGAGAATGTTAGTTGATGATGTTAGAAGAGAGAGAATGTTAGTTGGGGATGTTAGAAGAGAGAGAATGTTAGTTGATGATGTTAGAAGAAAGAGAATGTTAGTTGATGATGTTAGAAGAGAGAGAATGTTAGTTGAGGATGTTAAAAGAGTGAGAATGTTAGTTGAGGATGTTAGAACAGCGAAAATGTTAGTTGAGAATAGTAGAAGAGTGAAAATGTTAGGTGAGAATATTAGTTGAGGATGTTAGAAGAGAGAGAATGTTAGTTGAGGATGTTAGAAGAGAGAGAATGTTAGTTGATGATGTTAGAAGAGAGAGAATGTTAGTTGAGGATGTTAGAAGAGAGAGAATGTTAGTTGATGATGTTAGAAGAGAGAGAATGTTAGTTGAGGATGTTAGAAGAGAGAGAATGTTAGTTGAGGATGTTAAAAGAGTGAGAATGTTAGTTGAGGATGTTAGAAGAGAGAGAATGTTAGTTGAGGATGTTAGAGAGAGAATGTTAGTTGAGGATGTTAGAAGAGTGAGAATGTTAGTTGAGAATGTAGAAGAGTGAGAATGTTAGTTGAGGATGTTAGAAGAGAGAGAATGTTAGTTGATGATGTTAGAAGAGAGAATGTTAGTTGAGGATGTTAGAAGAGTGAGAATGTTAGTTGAGAATAGTAGAAGAGTGAAAATGTTAGTTGAGGATGTTAGAAGAGAGAGAATGTTAGTTGAGGATGTTAGAAGAGAGAGAATGTTAGTTGAGGATGTTAGAAGAGAGAGAATGTTAGTTGATGATGTTAGAAGAGAGAGAATGTTAGTTGAGGATGTTAGAAAGAGAGAATGTTAGTTGATGATGTTAGAAGAGAGAGAATGTTAGTTGAGGATGTTAGAAGAGAGAGAATGTTAGTTGAGGATGTTAGAACAGCGAAAATGTTAGTTGAGAATAGTAGAAGAGTGAAAATGTTAGGTGAGAATATTAGTTGAGGATGTTAGAAGAGAGAGAATGTTAGTTGAGGATGTTAGAAGAGTGAGAATGTTAGTTGAGAATAGTAGAAGAGTGAGAATGTTAGTTGAGGATGTTAGAAGAGAGAGAATGTTAGTTGAGGATGTTAGAAGAGTGAGAATGTTAGTTGAGAATAGTAGAAGAGAGAGAATGTTAGTTGAGGATGTTAGAAGAGTGAGAATGTTAGTTGAGAATGGTAGAAGAGTGAGAATGTTAGTTGAGGACGTTGGAAGAGAGAGAATGTTAGTTGAGGATGTTAGAAGAGTGAGAATGTTAGTTGAGAATAGTAGAAGAGAGAGAATGTTAGTTGAGGATGTTAGAAGAGAGAGAATGTTAGTTGAGGATGTTAGAAGAGAGAATGTTAGTTGAGGATGTTAAAAGAGAGAGAATGTTAGTTGAGGATGTTAGAAGAGAGAAAATGTTAGTTGAGAATAGTAGAAGAGTGAGAATGTTAGTTGAGGACGTTGGAAGAGAGAGAATGTTAGATGAGGATGTTAGAAGAGTGAGAATGTTAGTTGAGAAGGGTAGAAGAGTGAGAATGTTAGTTGAGGATGTTAGAAGAGAGAGAATGTTAGTTGAGGATGTTAGAAGACTGAGAATGTTAGTTGAGAATAGTAGAAGAGTGAAAATGTTAGTTGAGGATGTTAGAAGAGAGAGAATGTTAGTTGATGATGTTAGAGAGAGAGAATGTTAGTTGAGGATGTTAGAAGAGAGAGAATGTTAGTTGAGGATGTTAGAACAGCGAAAATGTTAGTTGAGAATAGTAGAAGAGTGAAAATGTTAGGTGAGAATATTAGTTGAGGATGTTAGAAGAGAGAATGTTAGTTGAGGATGTTAGAAGAGTGAGAATGTTAGTTGAGAATAGTAGAAGAGTGAAAATGTTAGTTGAGGATGTTAGAAGAGAGAGAATGTTAGTTGATGATGTTAGAAGACAGAGAATGTTAGTTGGGGATGTTAGAAGAATGAGAATGTTAGTTGATGATGTTAGAAGAAAGAGAATGTTAGTTGATGATGTTTGAAGAGAGAGAATGTTAGTTGAGGATGTTAAAAGAGTGAGAATGTTAGTTGAGGATGTTAGAACAGCGAAAATGTTAGTTGAGAATAGTAGAAGAGTGAAAATGTTAGGTGAGAATGTTAGTTGAGGATGTTAGAAGAGTGAGAATGTTAGTTGAGAATAGTAGAAGAGTGAAAATGATAGTTGAGGATGTTAGAAGAGAGAGAATGTTAGTTGATGATGTTAGAAGAGAGAGAATGTTAGTTGGGGATGTTAGAAGAGAGAGAATGTTAGTTGATGATGTTAGAAGAAAGAGAATGTTAGTTGATGATGTTTGAACAGAGAGAATGTTAGTTGAGGATGTTAAAAGAGTGAGAATGTTAGTTGAGGATGTTAGAACAGAGAGAATGTTAGTTGAGGATGTTAGAAGAGAGAGAATGTTAGTTGAGGATGTTAGAAGAGTGAGAATGTTAGTTGAGAATAGTAGAAGAGTGAAAATGTTAGTTGAGGATGTTAGAAGAGAGAGAATGTTAGGCGAGGCGTCAAAAATAACCTTACCCGCTGGCTGCAGCCTCACGCGAAGGCTGGCTGAGGCTGCATTTCCAGCTGCAGCCGGACGGGGCAATTACTTTGCATTAATTAGCCCAGCCGGCTGGCGCCAGCTTGGGATATGAGCTTGAACCCAGAATCTTAATTAGCCCGGCCACCCCCAGCCTGCCGCCATACTACTAAATTTGCTCAGCCAGCTGAAGCCGGACGGAGGTGATAAAACATTGCAGCTGGCTTCCGCCAGACGGAGGTACTTAAAGTTGCAGCTGGCTTCAGCTGGACGGAGATGCTTAAAGTTGCAGCTGGCTGCAGCAGAACAGAGATGCTTGATGTTGCAGCTTGTTGCAACGTACTGAGCTTTCCATTGGCATTACGTCGAACAGGGCGCCCACTTGTCGATTGTGACGTCATTTATGTTTGCATTATGTTCCCTGCGGCCACGACTGCGCCGTTTCAGGTCATCGTGGACAAAACGGGATGGACGTGAAGCAACGAGGGGAGATGGCCATGATAGACCTCGACAAAAACTTAGCAACACCTGACAAAACGCAGGGAACAAAGTGTAGACGTAGATTTAAGCGCGATTAAGATAGCGGTTGCGTTTAATGATATCCCACTTATTTTGTCACCGAGTCCCACCTTGTTTTTGTATGACTAGGTACGTTTGTAACAATATGAACAATTGTCTATTTGTAGAACCATGTCGTTGCTACAAACGCACCCCAAAAATATGAAATAAAATAATAATAATAATAATAATAACACTAAAAAATACTGGGGCGGATCGAATTTGCTCAAAAGAGACCTCAATTTTTTGGTTTATTCACAAGCATTGACAATTCAAGTGTAAAAATTCAAATATTTCATTTCATTTGATGTCTTTATCCATTATTTTACATCATTTAAACCTAGCGTCCACTAAGGGCGCGGACAAGACGCGGCAAAAAAAATGATTCAACAACCAAACCGCGTATTCTTGAAAGATTCCGTTCAATGTCTTTACGATTCTGAAACACTTCCTGGCGTTTTCGCACCTTCGGGAGAGGGCAAAATTTCCGCGAAATTTGGAGACCAAATTATGGACGCGGAAATTAACTTCCTAACACTTCGGCAAAGAAGAAAAAAGAAATAAAAATTGAAAACCGGGAAGCTCCCCCTTCGCACGCTCGCCATTTTAAGTATCTAAACTTATTATTTAATGCTGTTCTTAAGAAAGAAATATTGAGATCTACCTGTTTCTTTTCCATATTGATGTCATTTCCATATGATATAATGTCTTTCATTATGATTATCTCTCTGTGTCTATCACTCTTTATCCCTGTCTCTATCCATACACCCTCCTCTATTTTACATTTATATGTTTCTACTTGCCCATCTCTTGCTGATATTTCCTTGACTTTTCATTTCTTGCTCGTCTTATTTAAAAAAAGATAATTTGTCTTGTTTGTCTCTCTCTCTCTCCCTTTCTATCCCTTTCGTTCTCAACCTCTCCGTTTTCTCACCTCTCGCATTCCCTTCTTTACCTCTCGCATTCCCTTCTTTACCCTCACAAATAAATGTATAAAGAAGATATGAGAGTGATATAGGTGAGAGATTTAACAATAAGAAAGAGATGTTTGTGTGAAAAGATGAGATACATTTGAAGAGCTTGATTCCAAAAGGAGCTAAATCCATATTTTATCAAAATTGAGTTTTTTGTATTAAAATAATGAATTCCTACATGGGGACAAAATGCACTATATCACATTCTAAATTTCACCAGGAAGTATGAATTTTTTTAGGTACAATATCATGTTTCATTCCAAAAGGAGCTAAATCCAAATCGGTTTCATTCAAGGCAGTACCAACTAGAATTATGTTCACCAGCTCATTCGTTACTATATATATATCGCATTAGCGGATCCAGGGCGGGGGCACAGGGGCACGTGTCCCCCGCCCCCCAAAAAAAAATTAGTACTCACTCCCCACTGAGCGAATTTGCGACCGGCGCAATTTTCAAATTTTCGGGAGCAAAAAGAAATTAGCGCTCACTACTACCCCACCCCTGAGGGAATTTTCGGCCGGCGCGATTTTCAAATTTGCGGGAGAAAAAAATGTGCCCCTTGTGCCCCCCGTCTAAGAAATCCTGGATCCGCGTCTGTATCGATATATTATGTATTTTATTCCGTCATTATCCATGAGAGGGCGAGGGGCGTCATTTTTCACCACGAGAGTTCCATGCCTTGGCTGATATGTTTTACGTCATTGGTAGCTTTAAAAAGGTCACAAACAATTAGACTTTGATTATTGCTTTTTTGGCTTTCCTCATTACAACATTGCATTCAGCTACATATGTATGAAGAGCTACGGTCAAGGCTTAATGGCACACTTCCTGACACATACAAAAGAAGCTTACTCTGAATGTAGCCTGCCATTGACCCTCGCCGGGGACAAAGGTCGTTGCCCTAGCTACAGACAGTGTTGTAGATCCTTACATAATACCTATTGTTCAGGGGGATCCTATGTTCAAGGGGATAAAAGTAACACGGCGCAAATGTAACAGCGGCTCCCACTCCTAGTACAAGCGCGATGTACGTATACGCCCTGCACAGAGCATGCGCATTTCAGTGCCCGACATGCTGCCCTGATGGTAGGCAGGTCAACACATCGAGGAATTTGTTTACAGCCAAAACATCGGTTTTTTGGCACGGGAGTAAAATCTTCAATTACCTAAAATCAATTCTAGACAAATATGTGCTTGTGCTATCACTGTCATTTTTAAATGGTCAAAAAATAAGATTTTAGGCCTGTATTAGGCGAAATTTCAAGGACGAAATTTAATGCTAGGATACAAAAAATATAAAATATGGCCGCCCTCCTAGGGGTGCAAATGTAACAACGTTATAACTAGTATAATTTTCCCCACGTAACTGGTATAAATCTAATGTAAATGAGTCAAGCATATGTCATAGACATAGTTTTTATTAACAATCATTATATTGGGGTTCTATAAAATACTGTTTAATTGATGAACATCTGTCCAGCGCATAATCTTTAATAAAAAAAATAAATAATAAACTCTTTCTGAGCGATATGTCATTTGTAGGTACAACCTTCTACCCCATGCAACCTTATTCCTACTATATAATACGCTAGTTTCCCGTATATAACATATTGTAATAATGTATGGGCGAATTGTGGTTCGACAAAAATTAATTCTTTTTTTAAACTGCAAAAGAAAGCCATACGCATTTGTACAGGTTCGCATTTCTTATGTCACATTGCATGATCCTTTATTCTATAAACATAAAACACTAAAATAAAAAATCGATTTGAACACTATTCAGGTAGCAGTCATTATGTTTAAGTACATTTATAATCAACTTTCACCATCCTATGATAACATGTTGAGGTTTAATAGTTCTGTTCATTCATACCCTACTCGCATATCTGGAAACTTCCATCCTACAAATCCCAAACTATCAATAACACACAAATCTGTTAGACATTCTGGTCCGGACATTTGGAATAATTTTCCCGACAACATAAAGTCTTGTTCAACCATCTACTCCTTAGACGCTACACTTAAACGACAAATAATACAATCATACGCCCCCCACTCTTTAAATTAGTATATTAAAACCGTCACTTATTTTATTCTTCATCATGCAACTGTTTTCTGCACCTGCAGTTTTCCCAAGAGAGTTATGTCGCCAATTTTTTTTTGTATGAGGCCGCCATCCATCTCCAGCCCAACCGCTCACGATGGTGGTCTCCTGCGTTCTAAATTACCTCTCTAATTTATTGAAAAATATTTACTATATATTGCTCATCTTATTTGTATGCTTCGTACATGTTTATTGTATGATATAATTGTACATGATTTTCTATTTAATTACTTTTGTAAACATTTTATTCATTGTATTTGTTTTTGTTCGAAATTTTGTACTTTGAATTTGAATTTGTATCTTTTCGAACGCAGAAATAAAATCAAACAAACAAACACACTTTATGTGGTTAAAACTGCCCCAATGGGTGCGTTACAATTGCCTCAATTGTGGGGCAATTGTAACACTTCACTACCGGTTTTAAAATGATAATGGCTTCAAAATAGCTTGTTTTACTTAACTCAAACCTAGTCATATGTCATGCCAAGATATGCATCTTTCATTTCATATAACCTTAAGTAAGTATATAACTATAATAAGTTGATATGTCAGAATTGGAAAAAGGTGTTACAATTGTCCCCGGTCTCCCCTAAGGATCTAGGCCACTGGCTACACGGCAGGGGCGGATCCAGCCGGTGGCGAGGGAGGTACCCCAATTCATGAGAAAATATTTAGCACCGCATAAGTGGGGGTGGGGTAGTGAGCACAATCTTTGTTTTACTCAACAACCCCCTTGAGCAAAAAAGAGGGTAAAATTGTGGTTACCATCTTTATTGAAACTTTTTTTCCTAGGGGTGGGGCCCGCCTTTTTTTATAGAGAATTTTTGTTCGTTACCATCTTTAAAAAAAACACGTTATTTTGCCAAGGGTGGGGGCCCGATCCCCCACCCTGGATCCGCCACTGCTACACAGAACAGTAGCAAGCCGAGAATGAATAGAATAAGTGAGTGGCCAACTGTCTTTGTGTTACGTTTATCTAGCGGTGCAGTACCCCCCCCCCCACAATTTTCAAGTACCCCAAAAGTGCTTCTTTTACATAGAACAAGTGCCCTTTCAACTTTGTAAGAAGTGCCCCTTTTACATAGGAAAAGTTCCATTTTTACTTTGACGAGTGCCCCTATCAATTTGTAGAAGTGCCCCTTCCCCTTTTATGTCATGATCATCATTATTTTGGCTTTCCATTTTTTGGCTTTCCTCTTTTTCGTAAATTACCCTTTACAACATTGCATTCAGCTACATGTATGGAGAGCTACGGCCAAGATAATAGCACGCTTCCTGCACATACAAAAGAAGCTTACTCTGAATGTGGCCTGCCATTGACCCTAGGCCTATCTACAGGCAGAGATCCTTACATAATACCTTTTGTTCAGGGGGATCCCCCTTCAACATAGGATACCTGAACAGTAGGTATTACGTAAGGATCTAATTAAGCCACTGGCTACTGAGTACAGGGAGCAGTAGCAAGTCGAGAATGATATAGAATAAGTGAATGGCCAACTGTCTTAGCGTTACATTTAGCTAGCGGTACAGTGTACCCTCCCCCCACTTTTTCAACTACCCCAAAAGTGCCCCTTTGTTCGTAGAAAAAAGTCCCCATTTTTCTCTGACAAGTGCCCCTATTAATTTGTAAAGTGCCCCTTCCCCTTTTCAACTCTGATAAGTGCCCCTTTTATCTTGACACGCGCCCCTTTTCCTTCGACGAGTTCCTATTTTCCTTTGCAATAGGTGTCCATTTTCCATTCTCATAAGTGTCCTATTTAATCTCTAGTAAGTATCCCTCTTTAGGTACGAAAAGTGTCCCTCTTCACTTTTGATAAATGCCCCATTAAAATCTATTAAAATCTGATCGGTGCCCATTTTCTTTCAACTAATGCTTTTTTCATCCCTCTCTCTCTCTCTCTCTCCCTTTCTCTCAATATCTTTCCACTGCCCCCCCCCTTTATCTTTCTCGCCTCTCTTTCTTTCATTGTGTTCCACTCTTATATTATTTATTTATCTCTTTTCCTCTCCGTTTCATAACCTAATTTCTACTTCTCATTTCTATTTCTATCACTGTATTTCCCTCTCTCTTTTCTTCCGGCCAACTTTTTTTTTTTCGTTTTCCTTTTTTCTCTCTTGCATAGCTTTTTTTCTTCTTATCTTTATCGTGCCCTTTCAACCATCATTTTCCTTTGATATATTAATTCCCTTGTCCTCGTAGCTTTCTTTTTTCCTTTACTATTACATCTATCATGTCTTCCTCTTTCTGACCTTTTCCTACCTTGTCTCACGGATTAATATACGATACAGGCTAGTAGAAAGTGATAAGGTTTATCCATAAAGATAAAGTACAGTAATTACTTGATGTAGACAAGTGGTGTACAAAGCAATTACGTGGTTTAAGCAAGTGGTGTTAGCAAGACACGATTAAACGATTGTTGCAGCTGGCCGAATCATCCTAACAATGGCCTCATAACCATTATAACTATTTACACGATTATACGATTCAGAGCAACAGTCTTCAATCGTGTACATTTACACGATTACACAGTTAAACGTTTGTTGCATCTGGTCGATTCATCCCACCAATGCACTTATGGTGGGTTCCCACTGCCGATCAAACCAACCCGACCAAGCCCAATCAAGCCCGATCACCCATTTTTCCCCGACCAATCCCGACCACATGCCTAAACACAAGCTCTTCCCGACCGCTATTCGACCATTGACGACCCTCATTCGACCATTCACGACTCCTGCACGACGTATAGTCGACCACAACTTCGATCTCTTCTCGATCATTCCGATCTACATACAATCCCAACGCGATCCCTACTAGACCAACTAGACGTACACACGATCTCTACACAATCTCGACCCGAGCAGATCGACCTGTTCGAACAGGGATCCAAGATGACTCGTGAATTGAGTGGTTGCACAAAATCTTATCGTCAGCTGATGGTACAGTACTCATTTTTGATCAGCGTTCAGTTCATCTCAGACACCCAAGAGATGGAAATCGAACAGTTACAGTTGTGGGCTAGGTGGTTAGAGCTACAGAAAAACAGGGTAATGGCTGTGGTTCAACACGAAGAGGAAGAAGTCGAGGAACGTAGACGTAAGAGGACGCGTAGGGAGCAACGGCGCAGGGAAATCTGGGTGAGGCAGTGGTTGACTCGGAGACCGCTCTTTGGACAATTTGAACAGCTGATGAAGGAGCTCAATAAGGAGGACCCGAAAGGGTTTTAAAATTTCCTGAGAGTGGACGCCGACATGTTTGGGGAGCTTCTTGACCGCATATCGCCTCGAATAAAGAAGCAGGACACTAACTTCAGGTAATTACAACCTTTTAAAACCATGATGAAATAGTCGTAATATTTCAATTCAATTTCTTACAAATATAAATCTTGTAATACTCATTTTGTAATTCTCTGGTAATTACCACAGGAAAGTACCACGGGATATGTCCTGTTTTATTTTGGGACATTGCCACAGACTCACTATGTCGAAATGATAGTATAGTATCACACTGGTAATCACAGGACAGTGCTACAGACCCAGAGAATACTTACCACCAGAAGGTATCTATCTCATACTTGCTACCACAGGACTACATGCTCTTTCCAAGTCATTGCACTAAGTCTTACTATCATGTGGTAATTACAAACGGGTCTGTACTAGTGTTCTGTACAGTAATTGTCTTGATGTTTGCTCGTTCTCTGGCATTTATCATCCATGTTTATGCATGAGGTGTCATATGAAAGGGAACATACTAAAATTGTATGTGATGCTATTCTTTTTTTAAACTGATCACGCTTATATCTCTGAAAACTAAATAGTCAAAGTTGAAATTCGCGCGTGCAAATTAAATTTTGGTAACACATCTTTCCTTTGTTTTGATTCATTCATGTGGGATTAATGAATGATAATTTGTACATCATGAAAGCGAGAAGAATACCCTTTCATCCAGGTATATCTTCTCAAGGAATTTGTTCATAATATGCACTGTATAGTATGTTCTAATAGTTCTAAGAGTACAAAATGATGGCGCAATCATGGCAGAAAGTGCATGGTTTTATGTTTTCTTGATGCGGTATTGCAGAACACCACTGGAGAACAACAGAGGCAAATTAGAAGAGGCAATTTCTATGCCTACATGTACCATGAAAGATGTACCACATCATGTTTTGTAAGGGCTATTAATTTTCAAATACTTTCTTAATTTTAGGGAAGCCCTGCAACCTGGATTAAAGTTGGCCGTCACCCTTCGTCATCTTGCAACTGGTGCCTCATATGCAGACCTAGCTGATGTACTCGTTCCGAGTGGGAAAAAATACCATCAGCAAGTTCATCCCAGAAGTATTGGAATCTTTGATACAGGAGTATTCTGAAGTGGTTCTGCCAGCCATAGTCACCCCTGAGCAGTGGCAGGAAATTGCCACCGACTTCCAAACCAAGTGGAACTTTCCACATGTTTGCGGGGCAATAGACGGCAAACATGTCAGGATGAAGAATCCGAAGAACTCTGGTTCGTTGTTCTACAATTACAAAGGGTTCTTTTCCCTAATTCTTCTTGCGGTGGTCGACGCAAACTATAAGTTTATTTGGGTCAGTGTTGGGGCGAATGGAAGTGCGTCCGACGCCCAGCTGTTCAACAACTGTGAACTCAAAACCATGCTAGAGGAGAACAACCTTGGTCTGCCACCGCCCGCCCCACTGCCTGGTGATGATAAGAACACCCCATACTACCTAATCGGAGATGATGCATTTCCCTCAAAAAGTTGGATGATGAAGCCCTATTCGAGACACAACCTGACCTACGAAGAGAGGATATTTAATTACAGGTTAGTCATTAAAGTATATCTTGTTATCGTCTCCTTCAAATGTAACAAATGTAACAAGATTTGTTATTCCTTTTTTGGGCAATATAAACATCGTTTTAAAAATGAATAATAGTAGTCACAACCTCAACCTATTCAGATGCAATGATGTACTTGAACTTATGTTCCTCTTATGTTCCTCTTTAATTAATGAGAGATTCTTTCCTGCTATGAATTAATAAAATGAAACTCGAATTCCATTCTACTTCAGTTTTTTTTCTTTTCTTTTTAAAAGGGTTATTTCGAAGTCAATGCATTCCGCATTTCTTTAACTCCCCCCTGCAGACCCAGTGTCATTTGCCAAAGTACTGTATTGCACATGATACTTAAAACACTCATTTTATTTGCCTTTTCAAACAGACTATCAAGAGCGAGACGTGTTGTTGAGAATGCCTTCGGGCTCCTCGCTATGCGCTTTCAGTGCCTTCTCGGCTGTTTGAACCAGTCTCCAGAGACCGTTGACTCTATCATTCTTGCGTGTGTAACACTTCACAACCTTCTCCGGATCCGATATCCTGCTATCGCGCGACAGACCATCGACCATGAAGATGAGGACAACCATCTAATACCTGGTGAATGGCGTCAGGGAAGACAGATGACAGATGGTGACCATACCCATGGAAAGAATGTGTCAACATTCGCAGGGGTCCACCAGAGACACTACCTCAAGCACTACATTAACTCCCCAGCTGGTTCAGTGGATTGGCAACACGATATGGTTTAGTTCACTACAGTGACTCCTAGTCATTATATACATAGTGATATATAATTCTTGTATGAAGAGTTCTCTTCCAAAAGGTGTATTTGCGTGTTGTTTAGAAACTCAGGACTATGAAATCACACTAAAAAAAAAAAATATATATATATATATGGGTCTCCTCAATGTTTCTTTTTCTTTTGGACGATTTTTTTTTCTTTCTTAATTCATGGATTTAGAACCTTTTTGAACAAAACTGAACTGAACTTTTTGGAACAAAACTAATTTTCTTGCCTGATTTTGAAGCATTTTAATCTGAATTTCAGTAAGGTTCAATGTCACTGTCATGTTCACTGTATTATAGGTCTACTGATAGTCCACACAGTCATGTGAAAACACACTTTTTTATTTTTTTTATTTTGGAAAGGAGCTCTTCATAATTATAGTCATAATGACTCTAGCAATGAATAGCATAGCGCTTCATAATCATGATACAGCTTTCCAATGACTCTTGTAATGTACTCATATTATGATGATATTTAGAGTTGTATTTGTGTAGACTCGTGAAGGGGTTATCCATCACCCACATTTGACAATGAAAGGATTGCTTTTTCATGATTAAGAGTTCATTATTATGGTAATGAAGATTAGATTATTTTTAGATTTAACACTACGGCATAAGAAATATACTTTCACAACAGCATAAAAGATACACAAAATTCAACTTTTAATAACACAAGCTTTATCAGATAAAAACCAAAGTTTTCAAAACAACGTTATTTTTTAAGTATAAAGTAAGGCATTAGGCTTCTTGGAACTTTGAATTCTTTGAAATACTATTTCCTGTCCTGTTTTTAGACAGTCCACAGTACATGCGAGATTAAATTCAACAGATACGTGCCCGTGGGACGCCTATAGATTGCATGATTCAAACTTTCAAAAACAAAAAACTTCACAAAGAAATTATGAAGAATAAATTCTTTTTAGCTCTAACACAACGGGAAAGGAAGTACATTTTCCAAACAACACAAAATTCAACTTTTAATAACACAAGCTTTATCAAATAAAAACCAAAGTTTTCAAAACAACGTTCTTTTTTAAGTATAAAGTAAGGCATTAGGCTTCTTGGAACTTTAAATTCTTTGAAATACTATTTCCTGTCCTGTTTTTAGACAGTCCACAGTACATGCGAGATTAAATTCAACAGATACGTGCCCATGGGACGCCTATAGATTGCATGATGCAAACTTTCAAAAACAAAAAACTTCACAAAGAATTTATGAAGATGAAATTCTTTTTAGCTCTAACACAACAGGAAAGGAAGTACATTTTCCAAACAACATGAAATAATAATGTTAATAACACAAGCTCTCTTAAACAATGTCAAAGTTTACAAAATCAACGTTCATTTTAAGAACAAATAAGGCCAGCATTCATTGGACACTTCTGAATTCACGTTACCCCTCACAGTTGACTATTCGTGGAGCTTTGAAATGTTTGTATTAGTGTTTCTTGTGCTGCTTTTTGACAGTCCACAATACATGCGACATTAGATAATATAAGTTCAGTCCCCACTGAATGCGTCCGGTTTGGCTTAGCGAATAACAAAATAATTATACAAACTTTAATTACCAACGAATCACTATCAAAGAAGGCGTATAATATCGAAAAGATACCAAAAGTCAAAGTACAGAGCAATTAAAAAGAAAGAAAAGAAAACCAAAATTTCCTTGAAGTGAAATTAACTAAACCCTTCAACTTCGGGCACTACCTTATGTCACTGATATCATTGGAATGTTTGTTTATATCCTTTGATCACGATCCCCATTTGTAATATCTATGAAATCATGGAACGTTTGGGCCAAGTCAAATGTAAAATTAGCCGTTATTGTCAATGACCAACTCCTCACTTGTAAGAGGATGGATGGAGAGTATTGGTCTTGTGGTGACTATACATGAGTGTCAATAGAGTATTTTCGCTTTTCTTTTTAAGTATTCAACATGTTTTGAAATATGCCATGGTATTTAATAAATAACGCGATGAAGAATATGTTTTCTGTTTTTAATGTTTTTTCTTTCTTTAATGCTTTTGTAATTGTTTTGTAGAGAGTGATTTTGGAGTGTGTTTCCTGAACGACTGAATGTTTGTTGGAGGTGGCTTGATAAACCTTAAAGAAAACCCAAAGTTGAACACATACCCTTGAAAAATACCCGAATATCAAGTATTACTCTCTAACAGAAATGTGAAAAATCGAAGTTAAGTTGTAGAACTTTGTTCAAGGGCTTAGGTACTACCGAGTTCTGTCACAGTTTATTCACATAGGGCTTGCACGTCTCGTGCTGCTTTCGACATGACGGTTCTTGTAATTGTATTTCAGTCAATATGATGATAGATGCTAGAGTCGTCAAGGTCTGCTTCAGGTGCCTCTTGGCTCAGGCTGAAGGAAGTGCTTGGTGTACAGACAATATCCATGGCACGACGGATGACAGATTCAGTGGTTGTTGTGACAGCTGCAGGGAAACTGCTTTCTGGCTGTTCCGTGAGAAAAGGTTGCACATTGGGTGGCTGTAGATGGGAATAGTATGACATCTGAGGAGTGAGATGGACTGGCGGCGCAGCTGCAGCTATATTTGTGGCAAGCTGAAAGTCCTGAAGTTGTTGCTGCTGTCTGTACTGCTGGTACTGCTGCCCTGCTGATCCAGCAGCTGTTGAAGGGGGAGCCCGTCTTCTGTTTGCTGGGAATAGACGTGCCGGAAGATTAGGCAGGGTAAACGTTGATGTTGTTGTCTGCTTAGGTGCCTGCGGAGCTGCCTCCTGAGCTGTCAGTCGCCGCTTCTCCTCTCGGCTCTCATCCACAAGGTCGAGAGCCTGCCTAGTGACTCGGGTGATGAATGAATTCATCCTTTGCTGATCCATTTGACGCATCAAGTACACCAAAAACTGCCCACTCTGAGAAGCTGCATCCCGTGTACCTGTAATGGCACCACGGATGTCAGCGAGGAGAGCGCATGAGCTGCTTCTTGACCGCCACCAGATGAAGTTGATGGTACTGACAAATCAGAAGCGGCATCCCCATCATCTGTTTCCTCTGGGGCAAGTTCCTTTCTTTTTTCAGCAAACTGCAAATATATTGGACATAAAGTAAATGGAAATATGTGTATATTCATCCATATGATGCACTACAATATTAAAATTTTTGTAATTGAAGAGAAAACTATAATTAGCACTAAGTCTATTGTCTAATGATCTTTTGGCATTTTTGTTTGTATTTCATTTATAAAGTATATCGACAGGTTATCTAGAGTACTTGTTTCATGAAAGGGTTTATTGGGTCTTATTCCAAAAAAATTTTGCCGAAAATTTGAAGAAGGAAAAAAGAAAAACTTACATTGGATCCTCTCTGATGACGCAACTGAACTAGGTATGGCCGGATGAATTCAAATTTGTTCAGAATCCATTCCTGTCTTGCTGTTTGCTCTGCAGCACCAGATCCTGACTTGCGAGATGTCTTGATGAGTCTGGAAAACTGGGTCCTCATGTTGAGATACCAAATTGATGATAGATCTCCGGGATTCAAGTCCAATTCGACCTCCTTATCCCGCCATGTCCTGTTCTTTTTTTCTCTCATTTTGAACTCGGCAGATGACTTATCGTATAGAAAGGTGTGTTCTCTCAGCCACGTCACAAGATCGTCCTCTTCATCCTGAGTGAGCATTCGACGCATGGACTTCCGAGTTTTGAATTCATTCTGAATAATAAAACAACGTTCATAAATTATACCACTGCCAATGATAATTTAATTTTTTTCTCTTTTTTTTTTGCAAGAAAATATACGTTATCTAATGTATAGGGTATTGAAAAAATTACACCATGCACTTACTAGTAACTTTTTTCATTCAAAAGTCAAAATCATTAGCAAAAAATGCATCAATACAAGTAGTTAGGCCTACCTCTTTCTGTGGGGAGCGAAGCTGTTCCTTCTCTTGACTTTCTGTGCTATTGTTTGTAAATTGATCCGGGGGTGGAGGAGCTGCCAATTGCTGCACGTTCGTTTTTTTCTTGGTCAACTGAGGAGTTTCTACAGGAGCTGACAGGGCCGAGGTTGTAGCTGCATTTTCGCTTTCAGTAACATCAGATGACGCAGCAGTAGCACTGGCGCTTCTTCTCACGTGCACTTGTCTTCGAGTGTGTTTGGCAGGGGAGTCGTCGGTTACAGGTGCTGCTGACTGCTGATGTGGCCTTGTGGCTGAAGATGTTGACGATGTACTCTCATCGCCATCATCAATGTCAGCAGCGGTGGCCACTGCCGCCAGTCTACGTTTAGCTCTTCGCGGCATCTTTACTCGTTATGTTGGAGTAGAATGTTGTTTATGAGAGAGCTGCACGTGTCGCAGTCACATGTTACTATCAATTCTAGAAGCGATTAACTTCAATATACCGGTACGAAGAAAATGTGATTAGATCAGCACGTAATTGTGTCCTTGGTTGAGTTGCGATCGGAAAGATCGAGTGCGGTCGAGAAGTGCTCGGGATGTGATCGAGAAGCAGTCGAGAAGTGAGCGAGTTCGGTCGAGTGACTGTTTAGGGCAGACATGTATCCATCGTCAAGCGGTTGAGTTGTTGATCGAGTTGATCGGGAACCAATCGTGTAGAAGTTGTGTATAAATCGAGATGATCGGGAAGTGATCGGCGGAAAAAATCCACCCCGACCAAACTAGACCTCTATACGAACGATTCCCGATCAACTCGACCTCTACTCGACCACTACACGATCGCTGTACGATCGCTTGCCTTCTCGACCCCTACACGATATTTTTTGACATGCCAAAAATTCTCGTGTAGGAAGCCAGATCGATACCGATCAAGGTAGACCGACCCCGATCAAGGTAGACCGACCCCGATCGCCCTTGCCGACCGAGCCCGACCAGGCCAAAATAGCTTGATCGGGCTTGGTCGGGTTGGTTTGATCGGCAGTGGGAACCCACCATTAACTATTAACACGAGTACACGATTCAGAGCGACAGTCTTCAATCGTGTAAATCTACACGATTACACGGTTACACGATTCAAGTGAATCGTGTAAACCGTGTAATCCAAAAAATATATTGTGTAATCGTGTTGCGGAGATTTTCGGCGTGTACTGTATACCGCATAGCGACATTATCATTTCCCGAGAATGTCAACTGCACATAGTCTGCAGAAACAGACTCTATTTTTACGCTAAAAAAACAAACCAAACAAACAAACATTGCAAGTGCTATCTGTATGAAAAAAACATCATATTTGAATGGTTGTGAAATAAAATAACAACTCAAAATTGATCTTTATTAGATACAGGAATTTAAAAGTGTCTCTCTGTCATGCCTTCTCCCCTAATTCCCCTTTTTGCTATTTGCCATTTCATCGTATTGCCAATGCCAAACTGATGTCAAGCCACCATATGTAATAAATTATGTCTTATTCTTAGTGCGGTAAGGTGTAGCGTGGGCCTATGATCCGTATGATACCTCCCGGGATGGGAATCTTGACATTTGCTGTTCTCTCTCTCTTTTAAAAGCCTACTTTCTTCTATTTTTTCGTCTTTCAAAAACCTAAGATTAATGATACAAACACGGATATTTGTTCTCTTCTTCTAAAACCGCAAACTTGTGATCGACAAATTTCATATTTGCTCTTTTAAAATTGAAATTTATTTTGTGTTCACTCTCTACTTTTATCCAACAGCGAGGTTAGCTCGATTTTTTCTTCTTCTTTTTCCCTACTTTCATTCTTTCCTATAGGAAATCATATGCCATGCCGATACAACAACATGATCTAAAATATTCACCCATTCTAATGACCACAGACTTTGGGTGATTCAAGTTAGGCAGCCATAATCCGCACCTTAACAATAGAATCTGGCAAGCCGGACAAAAGCGATCAAACAATAGCGTTGCGTAGTAAAAAGCTATATGACAATAGTCTTGTCCAGACGGAGGCAAGTAATACCCTAGGGTAAATTCGAAAAAGGTTTTAAAAAGGGGAAAGGGGAAGGGGAAAAGAAAAGTGAGAAAAGGAGAAAAGGAGGGGAAAGAAAAAGGAGGGGAAAAAGAAAGAAAAGGGAAGAGAGAAAGAAGAAGAAAAGAGGGAGGAGAGAACAGGGAAGAGATAGGAGAGAAAAGGTGGAAAATGAAGAAAGGGGGAAAGACAGGAAGAGAAAAGGGGCAAAAGGAGAATAATGAGAAGGGAACAGAAAGAAAGGGGATAATAATATAAGAAGGTGTTTTTTTACCGGGAAAGGAGCGGGGGGGGATGCAATTTCGTCTTCTTTCTCTCTAATAATTTTATAAACCGTGAACGCTTCAACTTGGTTACTCCACCCAATATCCCCCTCTCTCTCTTACTCCCACCCCTCTTCTCTCAGACTCTTACCCCCCTCTCCCCGTTTTTTTGGTTTCCTTTTCCCTTTTTTTTTCTTTCTTTTTTTTCTTCTTTTCTTTCTTTTCCTTTCTTTCGTCTCCTTCCTCTTTTTCTTTTTCACTTTCTTTCTTCTCTTCTCTTTCCTTTATTTCCTTTCTTTTCCTTTTTCTTTTTTCTTTTCTTTCTTTCCCTCTCATTTTTTCCTCCCTCTTTTCTCATTTTAACCCGACAGCAGCGAAACTTTCCGACAATATCCTAACAGGGGGGGGGGGATGTTGCATCCCCACACCCCCCTTTAGCGACGCCCCTGGTTGTTATCCCATTATTCTTTTAAAATAAATGCAATTTCCCATGCTCTCGCACCTATCTTTTAATTCTCTTTCATTTTTTTTTCTTTCTTCTTTAACTCACAAAAATTCTCGCTTTCCCCCCTTTTTCCATCACTTTCAAGTTGGGGGCCTACAAGCCTGGCAAGAGGGACCCCATTTTATGCACACTTCAAAATTGCGTGTACCCCCGCCCCTTTTCCGGTAAAAAAAAAACATTTTTAGAATATCATCCCCCTTTCTTTCTTTTACCTTCTCATTATTCTCATTTTCCCCCTTTTCCCTTCTCCGTCTTTCCCCCTTTCTTCCTTTTCTGCCTTTTTTCTCCTCTCTCTCTCTCTCTCTTCCCCTTTCTCTCTTTCCCCCTTCTTTTTCTCCTCTTCCCTGTTCTCTCCTTCCTCTTTTCTTCTTCTTTCTCTCTTCCCTATTCTTTCTTTTTCCCCTCCTTTTTCTTTCCCCCTCTTTTTTCTCCTTTTCTAACTTTTTCTTTTCCCCCTTCCGCCTCCCCCTTTTTTAACCAGGGAGGGGGCACGTTGTGCCCACCCCCACCCCCAGAATCTGCCACTGGTATAGTTGTATAGTTGTACAGTTTCCTGCGTTCTGATTAGCCGGCTGGATAGACGTATAGTTAGTTGTACGTATAGTGGTATGCTTGGCCCGCCATATTTACCCCGACTAGCTCTTAACACGACCGATACCCTAGAGTAACTTGCCTCCGTCTGGACAAGACTTAAATATGCTTCATTGTTGAGCTTGCAGTTGACATGTTTGTTATCATTTAAGTCTATTCAGTCCACAAATGACCGATGCAGGTGTACGTTAGATTATATTTTCTTCGAAAGACAAAGTACCCCTGATTTCAGAACTTGAAAACATGACGGCGGCATATGTAATTTAATATAATATTATCTGTCTCGCCTCGACTTGACAAAGTCAAAGACAATTATCTTCCCGGAATTGACAAAGATAATATTATCTCCCTCACCGCGACTTTGACAAAGATAACATTTTTTTCGGGCATATTCAAAATACGACTTCACTTTCAACCAATCAGATGACAGTTTTAGGAAATATTCTTAAAGGTATGTAATAGGATTTATATCATTGATTTTGTTTTCTTCTTCGGCATAACACGAATAAACACAAAGATATGATTTGGATATTTAGACAACAGGCGAGCCAGTAACTTAAAATAGCAAATCTTATGTTGTAACATATAAATGTCAACAATTATTTTGAATATAAAGTACAAGGGCTCTAACCCATCTGCATGCAGGGTGCATCCAAAGGAAATGAGCGCGCATATTTCCACGGTACGACCGGTCTCTTTATTGATAAAGGCATATCAGAAAAGAAAGACCACTTATATTTGTCTTTAGTGTCTTGTTGTTGTTGAGTTTGTAAGGCTGTCCAATCTGAAAAGATTATTTCCACCTGGCTATACTGTTTTTCGAGTTATTGATCCGTGATGAATAGATGGCGCCGTTTCTTTTTCCTCTGACGAATTAAATTCTAGTTTATAAAGATATCGTCTGGCCGGGTGTGGCAATGCAGCAGGTCGCGGGTGGCTGATTCGTTTAGGTCGGCCGCGGCCAGACGACCCAATTTAGACAAGGCTCGGCTTCTATTCGGGAGGCTGCAGCTGGCGCATATTTGAGGGCATGCCGCTGTCCTCCCGCCGGCTGCAGCCGGCTGAGCTCATCTTTTCTAGCTTTTTCCGAGCTCGGCTTCCATTCGGTAGGCCGCGGCCGGCGCATACTTTCGGCTTGCCGCTGGCCTCCCGCCGGCTGCAGCCAGCTAAGCTAATAACAAAAATGCAGCCGGACGCATAAGTGCAGCTGGCTGCAGCCAGCCGGTATGTTTATTTTTGACGCCTCGCCTTAGTTGATGATGTTAGAAGAGAGAGAATGTTAGTTGAGGATGTTAGAAGAGTGAGAATGTTAGTTGAGAATAGTAGAAGAGTGAAAATGTTAGTTGAGGATGTTAGAAGAGAGAGAATGTTAGTTGATGATGTTAGAAGAGTGAGAATGTTAGTTGAGAATAGTAGAAGAGAGAGAATGTTAGTTGGGGATGTTAGAAGAGTGAGAATGTTAGTTGAGAACGGTAGAAGAGTGAGAATGTTAGTTGAGGACGTTGGAAGAGAGAGAATGTTAGATGAGGATGTTAGAAGAGTGAGAATGTTAGTTGAGAATAGAAGAAGAGAGAGAATGTTAGTTGAGGATGTTAGAAGAGAGAGAATGTTAGTTGAGGATGTTAGAAGAGAGAGAATGTTAGTTGAGGATGTTAAAAGAGAGAGAATGTTGGTTGGGGATGTTAGAAGAGTGAGAATGTTAGTTGAGAAGGGTAGAAGAGTGAGAATGTTAGTTGAGGACGTTGGAACAGAGAGAATGTTAGTTGAGGATGTTAGAAGAGTGAGAATGTTAGTTGAGAATAGTAGAAGAGAGAGAATGTTAGTTGAGGATGTTAGAAGAGAGAGAATGTTAGTTGAGGATGTTAGAAGAGAGAGAATGTTAGTTGAGGATGTTAAAAGAGAGAGAATGTTAGTTGAGGATGTTAGAACAGCGAAAATGTTAGTTGAGAATAGTAGAAGAGTGAGAATGTTAGTTGAGGACGTTAGAAGAGAGAGAATGTTAGTTGAGGATGTTAGAAGAGTGAGAATGTTAGTTGAGAAGGGTAGAAGAGTGAGAATGTTAGTTGAGGATGTTAGAAGAGAGAGAATGTTAGTTGAGGATGTTAGAAGAGTGAGAATGTTAGTTGAGAATAGTAGAAGAGTGAAAATGTTAGTTGAGGATGTTAGAAGAGAGAGAATGTTAGTTGATGATGTTAGAAGAGAGAGAATGTTAGTTGAGGATGTTAGAAGAGAGAGAATGTTAGTTGAGGATGTTAGAACAGCGAAAATGTTAGTTGAGAATAGTAGAAGAGTGAAAATGTTAGGTGAGAATATTAGTTGAGGATGTTAGAAGAGAGAGAATGTTAGTTGAGGATGTTAGAAGAGTGAGAATGTTAGTTGAGAATAGTAGAAGAGTGAAAATGTTAGTTGAGGATGTTAGAAGAGAGAGAATGTTAGTTGATGATGTTAGAAGAGAGAGAATGTTAGTTGGGGATGTTAGAAGAATGAGAATGTTAGTTGATGATGTTAGAAGAAAGAGAATGTTAGTTGATGATGTTTGAAGAGAGAGAATGTTAGTTGAGGATGTTAGAAGAGTGAGAATGTTAGTTGAGGATGTTAGAAGAGCGAAAATGTTAGTTGAGAATAGTAGAAGAGTGAAAATGTTAGGTGAGAATGTTAGTTGAGGATGTTAGAAGAGTGAGAATGTTAGTTGAGAATAGTAGAAGAGTGAGAATGTTAGTTGAGGATGTTAGAAGAGAGAGAATGTTAGTTGATGATGTTAGAAGAGAGAGAATGTTAGTTGAGGATGTTAGAAGAGAGAGAATGTTAGTTGATGATGTTAGAAGAAAGAGAATGTTAGTTGATGATGTTAGAAAGAGAGAATGTTAGTTGAGGATGTTAGAAGAGTGAGAATGTTAGTTGAGGATGTTAGAAGAGAGAGAATGTTAGTTGAGGATGTTAGAAGAGAGAGAATGTTAGTTGAGGATGTTAGAAGAGTGAGAATGTTAGTTGAGAATAGTAGAAGAGTGAAAATGTTAGTTGAGGATGTTAGAAGAGAGAGAATGTTAGTTGATGATGTTAGAAGAGAGAGAATGTTAGTTGAGGATGTTAGAAGAGTGAGAATGTTAGTTGAGAATAGTAGAAGAGTGAAATGTTAGTTGAGGATGTTAGAAGAGAGAGAATGTTAGTTGATGATGTTAGAAGAGTGAGAATGTTAGTTGAGAATAGTAGAAGAGAGAGAATGTTAGTTGAGGATGTTAGAAGAGTGAGAATGTTAGTTGAGAATGTTAGAAGAGTGAGAATGTTAGTTGAGGATGTTAGAAGAGAGAGAATGTTAGTTGAGGATGTTAGAAGAGTGAGAATGTTAGTTGAGAATAGAAGAAGAGAGAGAATGTTAGTTGAGGATGTTAGAAGAGAGAGAATGTTAGTTGAGGATGTTAGAAGAGAGAGAATGTTAGTTGAGGATGTTAAAAGAGAGAGAATGTTAGTTGAGGATGTTAGAAGAGTGAGAATGTTAGTTGAGAAGGTAGAAGAGTGAGAATGTTAGTTGAGGATGTTAGAAGAGAGAGAATGTTAGTTGAGGATGTTAGAAGAGTGAGAATGTTAGTTGAGAATAGTAGAAGAGTGAAAATGTTAGTTGAGGATGTTAGAAGAGAGAGAATGTTAGTTGATGATGTTAGAAGAGAGAGAATGTTAGTTGAGGATGTTAGAAGAGAGAGAATGTTAGTTGAGGATGTTAGAAGAGCGAAAATGTTAGTTGAGAATAGTAGAAGAGTGAAAATGTTGGGTGAGAATATTAGTTGAGGATGTTAGAAGAGAGAGAATGTTAGTTGAGGATGTTAGAAGAGTGAGAATGTTAGTTGAGAATAGTAGAAGAGTGATAATGTTAGTTGAGGATGTTAGAAGAGAGAGAATGTTAGTTGATGATGTTAGAAGAGAGAGAATGTTAGTTGAGGATGTTAGAAGAGAGAGAATGTTAGTTGAGGATGTTAGAAGAGTGAGAATGTTAGTTGAGATGTTAGAAGAGAGAGAATGTTAGTTGAGGATGTTAGAAGAGTGAGAATGTTAGTTGAGAATAGTAGAAGAGTGAAAATGTTAGTTGAGGATGTTAGAAGAGAGAGAATGTTAGTTGATGATGTTAGAAGAGAGAGAATGTTAGTTGAGGATGTTAGAAGAGAGAGAATGTTAGTTGAGGATGTTAGAAGAGCGAGAATGTTAGTTGAGAATAGTAGAAGAGTGAAAATGTTAGGTGAGAATGTTAGTTGAGGATGTTAGAAGAGAGAGAATGTTAGTTGAGGATGTTAGAAGAGTGAGAATGTTAGTTGAGAATAGTAGAAGAGTGAAAATGTTAGTTGAGGATGTTAGAAGAGAGAGAATGTTAGTTGATGATGTTAGAAGAGAGAGAATGTTAGTTGAGGATGTTAGAAGAGAGAGAATGTTAGTTGATGATGTTAGAAGAGAGAGAATGTTAGTTGATGATGTTAGAAGAGAGAGAATGTTAGTTGAGGATGTTAGAAGAGAGAGAATGTTAGTTGAGGATGTTAGAAGAGTGAAAATGTTAGTTGAGAATAGTAGAAGAGTGAAAATGTTAGGTGAGAATGTTAGTTGAGGATGTTAGAAGAGAGAGAATGTTAGTTGAGGATGTTAGAAGAGAGAGAATGTTAGTTGAGGATGTTAGAAGAGAGAGAATGTTAGTTGAGGATGTTAGAAGAGAGAGAATGTTAGTTGATGATGTTAGAAGAGAGAGAATGTTAGTTGAGGATGTTAGAAGAGAGAGAATGTTAGTTGAGGATGTTAGAAGAGTGAGAATGTTAGTTGAGGATGTTAGAAGAGAGAGAATGTTAGTTGAGGATGTTAGAAGAGAGAGAATGTTAGTTGAGGATGTTAGAAGAGTGAGAATGTTAGTTGAGAATAGTAGAAGAGTGAGAATGTTAGTTGAGGATGTTAGAAGAGAGAGAATGTTAGTTGATGATGTTAGAAGAGAGAGAATGTTAGTTGAGGATGTTAGAAGAGTGAGAATGTTAGTTGAGAATAGTAGAAGAGTGAAATGTTAGTTGAGGATGTTAGAAGAGAGAGAATGTTAGTTGAGGATGTTAGAAGAGAGAGAATGTTAGTTGAGGATGTTAGAAGAGAGAGAATGTTAGTTGATGATGTTAGAAGAGAGAGAATGTTAGTTGAGGATGTTAGAAGAGAGAGAATGTTAGTTGATGATGTTAGAAGAGAGAGAATGTTAGTTGAGGATGTTAGAAGAGAGAGAATGTTAGTTGAGGATGTTAGAAGAGAGAAATGTTAGTTGAGAATAGTAGAAGAGTGAAAATGTTAGTGAGAATGTTAGTTGAGGATGTTAGAAGAGAGAGAATGTTAGTTGAGGATGTTAGAAGAGTGAGAATGTTAGTTGAGAATAGTAGAAGAGAGAGAATGTTAGTTGAGGATGTTAGAAGAGAGAGAATGTTAGTTGAGGATGTTAGAAGAGTGAGAATGTTAGTTGAGAATTGTAGAAGAGAGAGAATGTTAGTTGAGGATGTTAGAAGAGTGAGAATGTTAGTTGAGAATGTTAGAAGAGTGAGAATGTTAGTTGAGGATGTTAGAAGAGAGAGAATGTTAGTTGAGGATGTTAGAAGAGTGAGAATGTTAGTTGAGAATAGTAGAAGAGAGAGAATGTTAGTTGAGGATGTTAGAAGAGAGAGAATGTTAGTTGAGGATGTTAGAAGAGAGAGAATGTTAGTTGAGGATGTTAGAAGAGAGAGAATGTTAGTTGAGGATGTTAGAAGAGAGAGAATGTTAGTTGAGAATGTTAGAAGAGTGAGAATGTTAGTTGAGGATGTTAGAAGAGAGAGAATGTTAGTTGAGGATGTTAGAAGAGTGAGAATGTTAGTTGAGAATGGTAGAAGAGTGAGAATGTTAGTTGAGGATGTTAGAAGAGAGAGAATGTTAGTTGAGGATGTTAGAAGAGTGAGAATGTTAGTTGAGAAGTAGAAGAGTGAGAATGTTAGTTGAGGATGTTAGAAGAGAGAGAATGTTAGTTGATGATGTTAGAAGAGAGAGAATGTTAGTTGAGGATGTTAGAAGAGAGAGAATGTTAGTTGAGGATGTTAGAAGAGCGAAAATGTTAGTTGAGAATAGTAGAAGAGTGAAAATGTTAGGTGAGAATATTAGTTGAGGATGTTAGAAGAGAGAGAATGTTAGTTGAGGATGTTAGAAGAGTGAGAATGTTAGTTGAGAATAGTAGAAGAGTGAAAATGTTAGTTGAGGATGTTAGAAGAGAGAGAATGTTAGTTGATGATGTTAGAAGAGAGAGAATGTTAGTTGAGGATGTTAGAAGAGAGAGAATGTTAGTTGATGATGTTAGAAGAGAGAGAATGTTAGTTGATGATGTTAGAAGAGAGAGAATGTTAGTTGAGGATGTTAGAAGAGAGAGAATGTTAGTTGAGGATGTTAGAAGAGAGAGAATGTTAGTTGAGAATAGTAGAAGAGTGAAAATGTTAGGTGAGAATGTTAGTTGAGGATGTTAGAAGAGTGAGAATGTTAGTTGAGAATGTAGAAGAGTGAGAATGTTAGTTGAGGATGTTAGAAGAGAGAGAATGTTAGTTGAGGATGTTAGAAGAGAGAGAATGTTAGTTGAGGATGTTAGAAGAGAGAGAATGTTAGTTGAGGATGTTAGAAGAGAGAGAATGTTAGTTGATGATGTTAGAAGAGAGAGAATGTTAGTTGAGGATGTTAGAAGAGTGAGAATGTTAGTTGAGGATGTTAGAAGAGAGAGAATGTTAGTTGAGGATGTTAGAAGAGAGAGAATGTTAGTTGAGGATGTTAGAAGAGAGAGAATGTTAGTTGAGGATGTTAGAAGAGTGAAATGTTATTTGAGGATGTTAGAAGAGAGAGAATGTTAGTTGAGGATGTTAGAAGAGAGAGAATGTTAGTTGAGGATGTTAGAAGAGTGAGAATGTTAGTTGAGAATTGTAGAAGAGTGAGAATGTTAGTTGAGGATGTTAGAAGAGAGAGAATGTTAGTTGAGGATGTTAGAAGAGTGAGAATGTTAGTTGAGAATAGTAGAAGAGAGAGAATGTTAGTTGAGGATGTTAGAAGAGTGAGAATGTTAGTTGAGAATGTTAGAAGAGTGAGAATGTTAGTTGAGGATGTTAGAAGAGAGAGAATGTTAGTTGAGGATGTTAGAAGAGTGAGAATGTTAGTTGAGAATAGTAGAAGAGAGAGAATGTTAGTTGAGGATGTTAGAAGAGAGAGAATGTTAGTTGAGGATGTTAGAAGAGAGAGAATGTTAGTTGAGGATGTTAGAAGAGAGAGAATGTTAGTTGAGGATGTTAGAAGAGTGAGAATGTTAGTTGAGAATGTTAGAAGAGTGAGAATGTTAGTTGAGGATGTTAGAAGAGAGAGAATGTTAGTTGAGGATGTTAGAAGAGTGAGAATGTTAGTTGAGAATAGTAGAAGAGTGAGAATGTTAGTTGAGGATGTTAGAAGAGAGAGAATGTTAGTTGATGATGTTAGAAGAGAGAGAATGTTAGTTGAGGATGTTAGAAGAGAGAGAATGTTAGTTGAGGATGTTAGAAGAGAGAAATGTTAGTTGAGAATAGTAGAAGAGTGAAAATGTTAGTGAGAATGTTAGTTGAGGATGTTAGAAGAGAGAGAATGTTAGTTGAGGATGTTAGAAGAGTGAGAATGTTAGTTGAGAATAGTAGAAGAGTGAAAATGTTAGTTGAGGATGTTAGAAGAGAGAGAATGTTAGTTGATGATGTTAGAAGAGAGAATGTTAGTTGAGGATGTTAGAAGAGAGAGAATGTTAGTTGAGGATGTTAGAAGAGAGAGAATGTTAGTTGATGATGTTAGAAGAGAGAGAATGTTAGTTGAGGATGTTAGAAGAGAGAGAATGTTAGTTGAGGATGTTAGAAGAGAGAATGTTAGTTGAGAATAGTAGAAGAGTGAAAATGTTAGGTGAGAATGTTAGTTGAGGATGTTAGAAGAGAGAGAATGTTAGTTGAGGATGTTAGAAGAGAGAATGTTAGTTGAGGATGTTAGAAGAGTGAGAATGTTAGTTGAGGATGTTAGAAGAGAGAGAATGTTAGTTGAGGATGTTAGAAGAGAGAGAATGTTAGTTGAGGATGTTAGAAGAGAGAGAATGTTAGTTGAGGATGTTAGAAGAGTGAGAATGTTAGTTGAGATGTTAGAAGAGTGAGAATGTTAGTTGAGGATGTTAGAAGAGAGAGAATGTTAGTTGAGGATGTTAGAAGAGTGAGAATGTTAGTTGAGGATGTTAGAAGAGAGAGAATGTTAGTTGAGGATGTTAGAAGAGAGAGAATGTTAGTTGAGGATGTTAGAAGAGAGAGAATGTTAGTTGAGGATGTTAGAAGAGAGAGAATGTTAGTTGAGGATGTTAGAAGAGTGAGAATGTTAGTTGAGAATGTTAGAAGAGTGAGAATGTTAGTTGAGGATGTTAGAAGAGAGAGAATGTTAGTTGAGGATGTTAGAAGAGTGAGAATGTTAGTTGAGAATAGTAGAAGAGTGAAAATGTTAGTTGAGGATGTTAGAAGAGAGAGAATGTTAGTTGATGATGTTAGAAGAGAGAGAATGTTAGTTGAGGATGTTAGAAGAGAGAGAATGTTAGTTGAGGATGTTAGAAGAGAGAGAATGTTAGTTGATGATGTTAGAAGAGAGAGAATGTTAGTTGAGGATGTTAGAAGAGAGAGAATGTTAGTTGAGGATGTTAGAAGAGAGAGAATGTTAGTTGAGAATAGTAGAAGAGTGAAAATGTTAGGTGAGAATGTTAGTTGAGGATGTTAGAAGAGAGAGAATGTTAGTTGAGGATGTTAGAAGAGTGAGAATGTTAGTTGAGAATAGTAGAAGAGTGAGAATGTTAGTTGAGGATGTTAGAAGAGAGAGAATGTTAGTTGAGGATGTTAGAAGAGAGAGAATGTTAGTTGAGGATGTTAGAAGAGAGAGAATGTTAGTTGAGGATGTTAGAAGAGAGAGAATGTTAGTTGAGGATGTTAGAAGAGAGAGAATGTTAGTTGAGGATGTTAGAAGAGAGAGAATGTTAGTTGAGGATGTTAGAAGAGAGAGAATGTTAGTTGAGGATGTTAGAAGAGAGAGAATGTTAGTTGAGGATGTTAGAAGAGAGAGAATGTTAGTTGAGGATGTTAGAAGAGAGAGAATGTTAGTTGAGGATGTTAGAAGAGAGAGAATGTTAGTTGAGGATGTTAGAAGAGTGAGAATGTTAGTTGAGAATGTTAGAAGAGTGAGAATGTTAGTTGAGGATGTTAGAAGAGAGAGAATGTTAGTTGAGGATGTTAGAAGAGTGAGAATGTTAGTTGAGAATAGTAGAAGAGTGAGAATGTTAGTTGAGGATGTTAGAAGAGAGAGAATGTTAGTTGAGGATGTTAGAAGAGAGAGAATGTTAGTTGAGGATGTTAGAAGAGAGAGAATGTTAGTTGAGGATGTTAGAAGAGAGAGAATGTTAGTTGAGAATGTTAGAAGAGTGAGAATGTTAGTTGAGGATGTTAGAAGAGAGAGAATGTTAGTTGAGGATGTTAGAAGAGAGAGAATGTTAGTTGAGGATGTTAGAAGAGAGAGAATGTTAGTTGAGGATGTTAGAAGAGAGAGAATGTTAGTTGAGGATGTTAGAAGAGAGAGAATGTTAGTTGAGGATGTTAGAAGAGAGAGAATGTTAGTTGAGGATGTTAGAAGAGAGAGAATGTTAGTTGAGGATGTTAGAAGAGAGAGAATGTTAGTTGAGGATGTTAGAAGAGTGAGAATGTTAGTTGAGGATGTTAGAAGAGTGAGAATGTTAGTTGAGGATGTTAGAAGAGAGAGAATGTTAGTTGAGGATGTTAGAAGAGAGAGAATGTTAGTTGAGGATGTTAGAAGAGTGAGAATGTTAGTTGAGAATGTTAGAAGAGTGAGAATGTTAGTTGAGGATGTTAGAAGAGAGAGAATGTTAGTTGAGGATGTTAGAAGAGTGAGAATGTTAGTTGAGAATGTTAGAAGAGAGAGAATGTTAGTTGAGGATGTTAGGAGAGAGAGAATGTTAGTTGAGGATGTTAGAAGAGAGAGAATGTTAGTTGAGGATGTTAGAAGAGAGAGAATGTTAGTTGAGGATGTTAGAAGAGTGAGAATGTTAGTTGAGAATAGTAGAAGAGTGAGAATGTTAGTTGAGGATGTTAGAAGAGAGAGAATGTTAGTTGAGGATGTTAGAAGAGTGAGAATGTTAGTTGAGAATTGTAGAAGAGAGAGAATGTTAGTTGAGGATGTTAGAAGAGAGAGAATGTTAGTTGAGGATGTTAGAAGAGAGAGAATGTTAGTTGAGGATGTTAGAAGAGAGAGAATGTTAGTTGAGGATGTTAGAAGAGAGAGAATGTTAGTTGAGGATGTTAGAAGAGAGAGAATGTTAGTTGAGGATGTTAGAAGAGAGAGAATGTTAGTTGAGGATGTTAGAAGAGAGAGAATGTTAGTTGAGGATGTTAGAAGAGAGAGAATGTTAGTTGAGGATGTTAGAAGAGAGAGAATGTTAGTTGAGGATGTTAGAAGAGAGAGAATGTTAGTTGAGGATGTTAGAAGAGAGAGAATGTTAGTTGAGGATGTTAGAAGAGAGAGAATGTTAGTTGAGAATAGTAGAAGAGAAAATGTTAGTGAGAATGTTAGTTGAGGATGTTAGAAGAGAGAGAATGTTAGTTGAGGATGTTAGAAGAGTGAGAATGTTAGTTGAGAATGTTAGAAGAGTGAGAATGTTAGTTGAGGATGTTAGAAGAGAGAGAATGTTAGTTGAGGATGTTAGAAGAGAGAGAATGTTAGTTGAGGATGTTAGAAGAGTGAGAATGTTAGTTGAGAATGTTAGAAGAGAGAGAATGTTAGTTGAGGATGTTAGAAGAGAGAGAATGTTAGTTGAGGATGTTAGAAGAGTGAGAATGTTAGTTGAGGATGTTAGAAGAGAGAGAATGTTAGTTGAGGATGTTAGAAGAGAGAGAATGTTAGTTGAGGATGTTAGAAGAGAGAGAATGTTAGTTGAGGATGTTAGAAGAGAGAGAATGTTAGTTGATGATGTTAGAAGAGAGAATGTTAGTTGAGGATGTTAGAAGAGAGAGAATGTTAGTTGAGGATGTTAGAAGAGAGAGAATGTTAGTTGAGGATGTTAGAAGAGTGAGAATGTTAGTTGAGAATGTAGAAGAGAGAGAAATGTTAGGATGTTAGAGAGAGAATGTTAGTTGAGGATGTTAGAAGAGTGAGAATGTTAGTTGAGAATGTTAGAAGAGAGAGAATGTTAGTTGAGGATGTTAGAAGAGAGAGAATGTTAGTTGAGGATGTTAGAAGAGTGAGAATGTTAGTTGAGAATTGTAGAAGAGAGAGAATGTTAGTTGAGGATGTTAGAAGAGTGAGAATGTTAGTTGAGATGTTAGAAGAGTGAGAATGTTAGTTGAGGATGTTAGAAGAGAGAGAATGTTAGTTGAGGATGTTAGAAGAGTGAGAATGTTAGTTGAGAATAGTAGAAGAGTGAGAATGTTAGTTGAGGATGTTAGAAGAGAGAGAATGTTAGTTGAGGATGTTAGAAGAGTGAGAATGTTAGTTGAGAATGTTAGAAGAGAGAGAATGTTAGTTGAGGATGTTAGAAGAGAGAGAATGTTAGTTGAGGATGTTAGAAGAGTGAGAATGTTAGTTGAGGATGTTAGAAGAGAGAGAATGTTAGTTGAGGATGTTAGAAGAGTGAGAATGTTAGTTGAGAAGGGTAGAAGAGTGAGAATGTTAGTTGAGGATGTTAGAAGAGAGAGAATGTTAGTTGAGGATGTTAGAAGAGTGAGAATGTTAGTTGAGAATAGTAGAAGAGTGAGAATGTTAGTTGAGGATGTTAGAAGAGAGAGAATGTTAGTTGATGATGTTAGAAGAGAGAGAATGTTAGTTGAGGATGTTAGAAGAGAGAGAATGTTAGTTGAGGATGTTAGAAGAGCGAGAATGTTAGTTGAGAATAGTAGAAGAGTGAAAATGTTAGGTGAGAATATTAGTTGAGGATGTTAGAAGAGAGAGAATGTTAGTTGAGGATGTTAGAAGAGTGAGAATGTTAGTTGAGAATAGTAGAAGAGTGAAAATGTTAGTTGAGGATGTTAGAAGAGAGAGAATGTTAGTTGATGATGTTAGAAGAGAGAGAATGTTAGTTGGGGATGTTAGAAGAGAGAGAATGTTAGTTGATGATGTTAGAAGAAAGAGAATGTTAGTTGATGATGTTAGAAGAGAGAGAATGTTAGTTGAGGATGTTAGAAGAGTGAGAATGTTAGTTGAGGATGTTAGAAGAGCGAAAATGTTAGTTGAGAATAGTAGAAGAGTGAAAATGTTAGGTGAGAATGTTAGTTGAGGATGTTAGAAGAGAGAGAATGTTAGTTGAGGATGTTAGAAGAGTGAGAATGTTAGTTGAGAATAGTAGAAGAGTGAAAATGTTAGTTGAGGATGTTAGAAGAGAGAGAATGTTAGTTGATGATGTTAGAAGAGAGAGAATGTTAGTTGAGGATGTTAGAAGAGAGAGAATGTTAGTTGATGATGTTAGAAGAGAGAGAATGTTAGTTGATGATGTTAGAAGAGAGAGAATGTTAGTTGAGGATGTTAGAAGAGTGAGAATGTTAGTTGAGGATGTTAGAAGAGAGAGAATGTTAGTTGAGGATGTTAGAAGAGAGAGAATGTTAGTTGAGGATGTTAGAAGAGTGAGAATGTTAGTTGAGAATGTAGAAGAGTGAAATGTTAGTTGAGGATGTTAGAAGAGAGAGAATGTTAGTTGAGGATGTTAGAAGAGAGAGAATGTTAGTTGAGGATGTTAGAAGAGTGAGAATGTTAGTTGAGAATAGTAGAAGAGTGAGAATGTTAGTTGAGGATGTTAGAAGAGAGAGAATGTTAGTTGATGATGTTAGAAGAGTGAGAATGTTAGTTGAGAATGTAGAAGAGAGAGAATGTTAGTTGAGGATGTTAGAAGAGTGAGAATGTTAGTTGAGAATGTTAGAAGAGTGAGAATGTTAGTTGAGGATGTTAGAAGAGAGAGAATGTTAGTTGAGGATGTTAGAAGAGTGAGAATGTTAGTTGAGAATAGTAGAAGAGAGAGAATGTTAGTTGAGGATGTTAGAAGAGAGAGAATGTTAGTTGAGGATGTTAGAAGAGAGAGAATGTTAGTTGAGGATGTTAAAGAGAGAGAATGTTAGTTGAGGATGTTAGAAGAGTGAGAATGTTAGTTGAGAATGGTAGAAGAGTGAGAATGTTAGTTGAGGATGTTAGAAGAGAGAGAATGTTAGTTGAGGATGTTAGAAGAGTGAGAATGTTAGTTGAGAATAGTAGAAGAGTGAAAATGTTAGTTGAGGATGTTAGAAGAGAGAGAATGTTAGTTGATGATGTTAGAAGAGAGAGAATGTTAGTTGAGGATGTTAGAAGAGAGAGAATGTTAGTTGAGGATGTTAGAAGAGCGAAAATGTTAGTTGAGAATAGTAGAAGAGTGAAAATGTTAGGTGAGAATATTAGTTGAGGATGTTAGAAGAGAGAGAATGTTAGTTGAGGATGTTAGAAGAGTGAGAATGTTAGTTGAGAATAGTAGAAGAGTGAAAATGTTAGTTGAGGATGTTAGAAGAGAGAGAATGTTAGTTGATGATGTTAGAAGAGAGAGAATGTTAGTTGGGATGTTAGAAGAGAGAGAATGTTAGTTGATGATGTTAGAAGAAAGAGAATGTTAGTTGATGATGTTAGAAGAGAGAGAATGTTAGTTGAGGATGTTAAAGAGTGAGAATGTTAGTTGAGGATGTTAGAACAGCGAAAATGTTAGTTGAGAATAGTAGAAGAGTGAAAATGTTAGGTGAGAATATTAGTTGAGGATGTTAGAAGAGAGAGAATGTTAGTTGAGGATGTTAGAAGAGTGAGAATGTTAGTTGAGAATAGTAGAAGAGTGAAATGTTAGTTGAGGATGTTAGAAGAGAGAGAATGTTAGTTGATGATGTTAGAAGAGAGAGAATGTTAGTTGAGGATGTTAGAAGAGAGAGAATGTTAGTTGATGATGTTAGAAGAAAGAGAATGTTAGTTGATGATGTTAGAAGAGAGAGAATGTTAGTTGAGGATGTTAGAAGAGTGAGAATGTTAGTTGAGGATGTTAGAAGAGAGAGAATGTTAGTTGAGGATGTTAGAAGAGAGAGAATGTTAGTTGAGGATGTTAGAAGAGTGAGAATGTTAGTTGAGAATGTAGAAGAGTGAGAATGTTAGTTGAGGATGTTAGAAGAGAGAGAATGTTAGTTGAGGATGTTAGAAGAGAGAGAATGTTAGTTGAGGATGTTAGAAGAGTGAGAATGTTAGTTGAGAATAGTAGAAGAGTGAAAATGTTAGTTGAGGATGTTAGAAGAGAGAGAATGTTAGTTGATGATGTTAGAAGAGAGAGAATGTTAGTTGAGGATGTTAGAAGAGAGAGAATGTTAGTTGATGATGTTAGAAGAGAGAGAATGTTAGTTGAGGATGTTAGAAGAGAGAGAATGTTAGTTGAGGATGTTAGAAGAGAGAGAATGTTAGTTGATGATGTTAGAAGAGAGAGAATGTTAGTTGAGGATGTTAGAAGAGAGAGAATGTTAGTTGAGGATGTTAGAAGAGAGAATGTTAGTTGAGAATAGTAGAAGAGTGATGTTAGGTGAGAATATTAGTTGAGGATGTTAGAAGAGAGAGAATGTTAGTTGAGGATGTTAGAAGAGTGAGAATGTTAGTTGAGAATAGTAGAAGAGTGAGAATGTTAGTTGAGGACGTTAGAAGAGAGAGAATGTTAGTTGAGGATGTTAGAAGAGTGAGAATGTTAGTTGAGAATAGTAGAAGAGAGAGAATGTTAGTTGAGGATGTTAGAAGAGTGAGAATGTTAGTTGAGAATGTTAGAAGAGTGAGAATGTTAGTTGAGGATGTTAGAAGAGAGAGAATGTTAGTTGAGGATGTTAGAAGAGTGAGAATGTTAGTTGAGAATAGTAGAAGAGTGATAATGTTAGTTGAGGATGTTAGAAGAGAGAGAATGTTAGTTGAGGATGTTAGAAGAGAGAGAATGTTAGTTGAGGATGTTAGAAGAGTGAGAATGTTAGTTGAGGATGTTAGAAGAGTGAGAATGTTAGTTGAGATGTTAGAAGAGAGAGAATGTTAGTTGAGGATGTTAGAAGAGAGAGAATGTTAGTTGAGATGTTAGAAGAGTGAGAATGTTAGTTGAGGATGTTAGAAGAGAGAGAATGTTAGTTGAGGATGTTAGAAGAGAGAGAATGTTAGTTGAGGATGTTAGAAGAGAGAGAATGTTAGTTGAGAATAGTAGAAGAGTGAAATGTTAGAGAATGTTAGTTGAGGATGTTAGAAGAGAGAGAATGTTAGTTGAGGATGTTAGAAGAGTGAGAATGTTAGTTGAGAATAGTAGAAGAGTGAGAATGTTAGTTGAGGATGTTAGAAGAGAGAGAATGTTAGTTGAGGATGTTAGAAGAGTGAGAATGTTAGTTGAGAATGTTAGAAGAGAGAGAATGTTAGTTGAGGATGTTAGAGAGAGAATGTTAGTTGAGGATGTTAGAAGAGTGAGAATGTTAGTTGAGGATGTTAGAAGAGTGAGAATGTTAGTTGAGGATGTTAGAAGAGAGAGAATGTTAGTTGAGGATGTTAGAAGAGAGAATGTTAGTTGAGGATGTTAGAAGAGAGAGAATGTTAGTTGAGGATGTTAGAAGAGTGAGAATGTTAGTTGAGGATGTTAGAAGAGAGAGAATGTTAGTTGAGGATGTTAGAAGAGAGAGAATGTTAGTTGAGGATGTTAGAAGAGTGAGAATGTTAGTTGAGAATGTAGAAGAGAGAGAATGTTAGTTGAGGATGTTAGAAGAGAGAATGTTAGTTGAGATGTTAGAAGAGTGAGAATGTTAGTTGAGGATGTTAGAAGAGAGAGAATGTTAGTTGAGGATGTTAGAAGAGAGAGAATGTTAGTTGAGGATGTTAGAAGAGAGAGAATGTTAGTTGAGGATGTTAGAAGAGAGAGAATGTTAGTTGATGATGTTAGAAGAGAGAGAATGTTAGTTGAGGATGTTAGAAGAGAGAGAATGTTAGTTGAGGATGTTAGAAGAGTGAAAATGTTAGTTGAGAATAGTAGAAGAGTGAAAATGTTAGGTGAGAATATTAGTTGAGGATGTTAGAAGAGAGAGAATGTTAGTTGAGGATGTTAGAAGAGTGAGAATGTTAGTTGAGAATAGTAGAAGAGTGAGAATGTTAGTTGAGGATGTTAGAAGAGAGAGAATGTTAGTTGATGATGTTAGAAGAGAGAGAATGTTAGTTGAGATGTTAGAAGAGAGAGAATGTTAGTTGAGGATGTTAGAAGAGTGAGAATGTTAGTTGAGAATGGTAGAAGAGTGAGAATGTTAGTTGAGGATGTTAGAAGAGAGAGAATGTTAGTTGAGGATGTTAGAAGAGTGAGAATGTTAGTTGAGGAATAGTAGAAGAGAGAGAATGTTAGTTGAGGATGTTAGAAGAGAGAGAATGTTAGTTGAGGATGTTAGAAGAGAGAGAATGTTAGTTGAGGATGTTAAAGAGAGAGAATGTTAGTTGGGATGTTAGAAGAGTGAGAATGTTAGTTGAGAATGGTAGAAGAGTGAGAATGTTAGTTGAGGATGTTAGAAGAGAGAGAATGTTAGTTGAGGATGTTAGAAGAGTGAGAATGTTAGTTGAGAATAGTAGAAGAGTGAAAATGTTAGTTGAGGATGTTAGAAGAGAGAGAATGTTAGTTGATGATGTTAGAAGAGAGAGAATGTTAGTTGAGGATGTTAGAAGAGAGAGAATGTTAGTTGAGGATGTTAGAAGAGAGAGAATGTTAGTTGAGAATGTTAAAGAGTGAGAATGTTAGTTGAGGATGTTAGAAGAGAGAGAATGTTAGTTGAGGATGTTAGAAGAGTGAGAATGTTAGTTAAAAGAGTAGAAGAGTGAGAATGTTAGTTGAGGATGTTAGAAGAGAGAGAATGTTAGTTGAGGATGTTAGAAGAGAGAGAATGTTAGTTGAGGATGTTAGAAGAGAGAGAATGTTAGTTGAGGATGTTAGAAGAGAGAGAATGTTAGTTGATGATGTTAGAAGAGAGAGAATGTTAGTTGAGGATGTTAGAAGAGAGAGAATGTTAGTTGAGGATGTTAGAAGAGTGAGAATGTTAGTTGAGAGAGTAGAAGAGTGAGAATGTTAGTTGAGGATGTTAGAAGAGAGAGAATGTTAGTTGAGGATGTTAGAAGAGAGAGAATGTTAGTTGAGAATAGTAGAAGAGTGAGAATGTTAGTTGAGGATGTTAGAAGAGAGAGAATGTTAGTTGAGGATGTTAGAAGAGAGAGAATGTTAGTTGAGGATGTTAGAAGAGAGAGAATGTTAGTTGAGGATGTTAGAAGAGAGAGAATGTTAGTTGAGATGTTAGAAGAGTGAGAATGTTAGTTGAGGATGTTAGAAGAGAGAGAATGTTAGTTGAGGATGTTAGAAGAGAGAGAATGTTAGTTGAGGATGTTAGAAGAGGGAGAATGTTAGTTGAGGATGTTAGAAGAGAGAGAATGTTAGTTGAGATGTTAGAAGAGAGAGAATGTTAGTTGAGGATGTTAGAAGAGAGAGAATGTTAGTTGAGGATGTTAGAAGAGCGAGAATGTTAGTTGAGAATAGTAGAAGAGAATGTTAGGTGAGAATGTTAGTTGAGGATGTTAGAAGAGTGAGAATGTTAGTTGAGGATGTTAGAAGAGAGAGAATGTTAGTTGATGATGTTAGAAGAGAGAATGTTAGTTGAGGATGTTAGAAGAGAGAGAATGTTAGTTGATGATGTTAGAAGAGAGAGAATGTTAGTTGAGGATGTTAGAAGAGAGAGAATGTTAGTTGATGATGTTAGAAGAGAGAGAATGTTAGTTGATGATGTTAGAAGAGAGAGAATGTTAGTTGAGGATGTTAGAAGAGAGAGAATGTTAGTTGAGGATGTTAGAAGAGTGAAATGTTAGTTGAGAATAGTAGAAGAGTGAAAATGTTAGGTGAGAATATTAGTTGAGGATGTTAGAAGAGAGAGAATGTTAGTTGAGGATGTTAGAAGAGTGAGAATGTTAGTTGAGAATAGTAGAAGAGTGAGAATGTTAGTTGAGGATGTTAGAAGAGAGAGAATGTTAGTTGAGGATGTTAGAAGAGAGAGAATGTTAGTTGAGGATGTAGAAGAGAGAGAATGTTAGTTGAGGATGTTAGAAGAGAGAGAATGTTAGTTGAGATGTTAGAAGAGTGAGAATGTTAGTTGAGGATGTTAGAAGAGAGAGAATGTTAGTTGAGGATGTTAGAAGAGTGAGAATGTTAGTTGAGGATAGTAGAAGAGAGAGAATGTTAGTTGAGGATGTTAGAAGAGAGAGAATGTTAGTTGAGGATGTTAGAAGAGAGAGAATGTTAGTTGAGGATGTTAGAAGAGAGAGAATGTTAGTTGAGGATGTTAGAAGAGTGAGAATGTTAGTTGAGGATGGTAGAAGAGTGAGAATGTTAGTTGAGGATGTTAGAAGAGAGAGAATGTTAGTTGAGGATGTTAGAAGAGTGAGAATGTTAGTTGAGATGTAGAAGAGAGAGAATGTTAGTTGAGGATGTTAGAAGAGAGAGAATGTTAGTTGATGATGTTAGAAGAGAGAGAATGTTAGTTGAGGATGTTAGAAGAGAGAGAATGTTAGTTGATGATGTTAGAAGAGAGAGAATGTTAGTTGATGATGTTTAGAAGAGAGAGAATGTTAGTTGAGGATGTTAGAAGAGAGAGAATGTTAGTTGAGGATGTTAGAAGAGCGAAAATGTTAGTTGAGAATAGTAGAAGAGTGAAAATGTTAGGTGAGAATGTTAGTTGAGGATGTTAGAAGAGAGAGAATGTTAGTTGAGGATGTTAGAAGAGTGAGAATGTTAGTTGAGAATAGTAGAAGAGTGAGAATGTTAGTTGAGGATGTTAGAAGAGAGAGAATGTTAGTTGAGGATGTTAGAAGAGAGAGAATGTTAGTTGAGAATGTTAGAAGAGAGAGAATGTTAGTTGAGGATGTTAGAAGAGTGAGAATGTTAGTTGAGAATGTTAGAAGAGAGAGAATGTTAGTTGAGGATGTTAGAAGAGAGAGAATGTTAGTTGAGGATGTTAGAAGAGTGAGAATGTTAGTTGAGAATAGTAGAAGAGAGAGAATGTTAGTTGAGGATGTTAGAAGAGAGAGAATGTTAGTTGAGGATGTTAGAAGAGAGAGAATGTTAGTTGAGGATGTTAGAAGAGAGAGAATGTTAGTTGAGGATGTTAGAAGAGTGAGAATGTTAGTTGAGGGTAGAAGAGTGAGAATGTTAGTTGAGGATGTTAGAAGAGAGAGAATGTTAGTTGAGGATGTTAGAAGAGTGAGAATGTTAGTTGAGAATAGTAGAAGAGTGAGAATGTTAGTTGAGGATGTTAGAAGAGAGAGAATGTTAGTTGATGATGTTAGAAGAGAGAGAATGTTAGTTGAGGATGTTAGAAGAGAGAGAATGTTAGTTGAGGATGTTAGAAGAGAGAGAATGTTAGTTGATGATGTTAGAAGAGAGAGAATGTTAGTTGAGGATGTTAGAAGAGTGAGAATGTTAGTTGAGGATGTTAGAAGAGTGAAAATGTTAGTTGAGAATAGTAGAAGAGTGAAAATGTTAGGGTGAGAATGTTAGTTGAGGATGTTAGAAGAGAGAGAATGTTAGTTGAGGATGTTAGAAGAGTGAGAATGTTAGTTGAGAATAGTAGAAGAGTGAAAATGTTAGTTGAGGATGTTAGAAGAGAGAGAATGTTAGTTGATGATGTTAGAAGAGAGAGAATGTTAGTTGAGGATGTTAGAAGAGAGAGAATGTTAGTTGAGGATGTTAGAAGAGAGAGAATGTTAGTTGAGGATGTTAGAAGAGAGAGAATGTTAGTTGAGGATGTTAGAAGAGTGAGAATGTTAGTTGAGGATGTTAGAAGAGAGAGAATGTTAGTTGAGGATGTTAGAAGAGAGAGAATGTTAGTTGAGGATGTTAGAAGAGAGAGAATGTTAGTTGAGGATGTTAGAAGAGAGAGAATGTTAGTTGAGGATGTTAGAAGAGAGAGAATGTTAGTTGAGGATGTTAGAAGAGTGAGAATGTTAGTTGAGAATGGTAGAAGAGTGAGAATGTTAGTTGAGGATGTTAGAAGAGAGAGAATGTTAGTTGAGGATGTTAGAAGAGTGAGAATGTTAGTTGAGAATAGTAGAAGAGAGAGAATGTTAGTTGAGGATGTTAGAAGAGAGAGAATGTTAGTTGAGGATGTTAGAAGAGAGAGAATGTTAGTTGAGGATGTTAGAAGAGAGAGAATGTTAGTTGAGGATGTTAGAAGAGTGAGAATGTTAGTTGAGAATGTTAGAAGAGTGAGAATGTTAGTTGAGGATGTTAGAAGAGAGAATGTTAGTTGAGGATGTTAGAAGAGAGAGAATGTTAGTTGAGGATGTTAGAAGAGAGAGAATGTTAGTTGAGGATGTTAGAAGAGTGAGAATGTTAGTTGAGGATGTTAGAAGAGAGAGAATGTTAGTTGAGGATGTTAGAAGAGAGAGAATGTTAGTTGATGTTAGAAGAGAGAGAATGTTAGTTGAGGATGTTAGAAGAGAGAGAATGTTAGTTGAGGATGTTAGAAGAGAGAGAATGTTAGTTGAGGATGTTAGAAGAGTGAGAATGTTAGTTGAGAATAGTAGAAGAGTGAGAATGTTAGTTGAGGATGTTAGAAGAGAGAGAATGTTAGTTGATGATGTTAGAAGAGAGAGAATGTTAGTTGAGGATGTTAGAAGAGAGAGAATGTTAGTTGATGATGTTAGAAGAGAGAGAATGTTAGTTGAGGATGTTAGAAGAGAGAGAATGTTAGTTGAGGATGTTAGAAGAGAGAGAATGTTAGTTGAGGATGTTAGAAGAGAGAGAATGTTAGTTGAGGATGTTAGAAGAGTGAGAATGTTAGTTGAGGATGTTAGAAGAGAGAGAATGTTAGTTGAGGATGTTAGAAGAGAGAATGTTAGTTGAGGATGTTAGAAGAGAGAGAATGTTAGTAGTTGATGTTAGTGAAGAGAGTGGTGAAATGTTAGTTGAGGATGTTAGAAGAGAGAGAATGTTAGTTGAGGATGTTAGAAGAGAGAGAATGTTAGTTGAGGATGTTAGAAGAGAGAGAATGTTAGTTGAGGATGTTAGAAGAGAGAGAATGTTAGTTGAGGATGTTAGAAGAGAGAGAATGTTAGTTGAGGATGTTAGAAGAGAGAGAAAGTGTTAGTTATGGAGAGAATAGTATGTTAGTGAAAATGTTAGGAGTGAGAATGTTAGTTGAGGATGTTAGAAGAGAGAGAATGTTAGTTGAGGATGTTAGAAGAGTGAGAATGTTAGTTGAGAATAGTAGAAGAGTGAGAATGTTAGTTGAGGATGTTAGAAGAGAGAGAATGTTAGTTGAGGATGTTAGAAGAGTGAGAATGTTAGTTGAGGATGTTAGAAGAGAGAGAATGTTAGTTGAGGATGTTAGAAGAGTGAGAATGTTAGTTGAGGATGTTAGAAGAGTGAGAATGTTAATTGAGGATGTTGGAAGAGAGAGAATGTTAGTTGAGGATGTTAGAAGAGTGAGAATGTTAGTTGAGAATAGAAGAAGAGAGAATGTTAGTTGAGGATGTTAGAAGAGAGAGAATGTTAGTTGAGGATGTTAGAAGAGAGAGAATGTTAGTTGAGGATGTTAGAAGAGAGAGAATGTTAGTTGAGGATGTTAGAAGAAAGAGAATGTTAGTTGAGAATGGTAGAAGAGTGAGAATGTTAGTTGAGGATGTTAGAAGAGAGAGAATGTTAGTTGAGGATGTTAGAAGAGTGAGAATGTTAGTTGAGAATAGTAGAAGAGTGAAAATGTTAGTTGAGGATGTTAGAAGAGAGAAAATGTTAGTTGATGATGTTAGAAGAGAGAGAATGTTAGTTGAGGATGTTAGAAGAGAGAGAATGTTAGTTGAGGATGTTAGAAGAGAGAAATGTTAGTTGAGAATAGTAGAAGAGTGAAAATGTTAAGTGAGAATATTAGTTGAGGATGTTAGAAGAGAGAGAATGTTAGGAGAGGATGTTAGAAGAGTGAGAATGTTAGTTGAGAATAGTAGAAGAGTGAGAATGTTAGTTGAGGATGTTAGAAGAGAGAGAATGTTAGTTGATGATGTTAGAAGAGAGAGAATGTTAGTTGAGGATGTTAGAAGAGAGAGAATGTTAGTTGAGGATGTTAGAAGAAAGAGAGAATGTTAGTTGAGGATGTTTAAGAGAGAGAATGTTAGTTGA
>CP137666.1:38835878-38869177 GCA_037976565.1 Mesocentrotus franciscanus
TGTTAGAAGAGAGAGAATGTTAGTTGATGATGTTAGAAGAGAGAGAATGTTAGTTGAGGATGTTAGAAGAGAATGTTAGTTGAGGATGTTAGAAGAGAGAATGTTAGTTGAGGATGTTAGAAGAGAGAATGTTAGTTGAGGATGTTAGAAGAGAGAAATGTTAGTTGAGAATAGTAGAAGAGTGAAAATGTTAGTTGAGGATGTTAGTTGAGGATGTTAGAAGAGAGAGAATGTTAGTTGAGGATGTTAGAAGAGAGAGAATGTTAGTTGAGGATGTTAGAAGAGAGAATGTTAGTTGAGGATGTTAGAAGAGTGAAAATGTTAGTTGAGAATGTAGAAGAGTAGAAATGTTAGTTGAGGATGTTAGAAGAGAGAATGTTAGTTGAGGATGTTAGAAGAGAATGTTAGTTGAGGATGTTAGAAGAAAGAGAAATGTTAGTTGAGAATGTTAGAAGAGTGAGAATGTTAGTTGAGGATGTTAGTTGAGGATGTTAGAAGAGTGAGAATGTTAGTTGAGGATGTTAGAAGAGAATGTTAGTTGAGGATGTTAGAAGAGAGAGAATGTTAGTTGAGGATGTTAGAAGAGTGAGAATGTTAGTTGAGAATAGTAGAAGAGTGAAAATGTTAGTTGAGGATGTTAGAAGAGAGAGAATGTTAGTTGAGGATGTTAGAAGAGTGAGAATGTTAGTTGAGGATGTTAGAAGAGAGAGAATGTTAGTTGAGGATGTTAGAAGAGAGAGAATGTTAGTTGAGGATGTTAGAAGAGAGAATGTTAGTTGAGGATGTTAGAAGAGAGAGAATGTTAGTTGAGGATGTTAGAAGAGAGAAAATGTTAGTTGAGAATAGTAGAAGAGTAAAAATGTTAGGTGAGAATATTAGTTGAGGATGTTAGAAGAGAGAATGTTAGTTGAGGATGTTAGAAGAGAGAGAATGTTAGTTGAGGATGTTAGAAGAGTGAGAATGTTAGTTGAGAATGTAGAAGAGTGAGAATGTTAGTTGAGGATGTTAGAAGAGAGAGAATGTTAGTTGAGGATGTTAGAAGAGAGAAAATGTTAGTTGAGAATAGTAGAAGAGTGAAAATGTTAGTTGAGGATGTTAGAAGAGAGATGTTAGTTGATGATGTTAGAAGAGAGAGAATGTTAGTTGAGGATGTTAGAAGAGAGAGAATGTTAGTTGAGGATGTTAGAAGAGTGAGAATGTTAGTTGAGGATGTTAGAAGAAAGAATGTTAGTTGAGGATGTTAGAAGAGAGAATGTTAGTTGAGGATGTTAGAAGAGAGAATGTTAGTTGAGGATGTTAGAAGAGTGAGAATGTTAGTTGAGAATGTTAGAAGAGTGAGAATGTTAGTTGAGGATGTTAGAAGAGTGAAATGGTAGTTGAGAATGTAGAAGAGTGAAAATGTTAGTTGAGGATGTTAGAAGAGAGAATGTTAGTTGATGATGTTAGAAGAGAGAATGTTAGTTGAGGATGTTAGAAGAGAGATGTTAGTTGAGGATGTTAGAAGAGTGAGAATGTTAGTTGAGGAATAGTAGAAGAGTGAATGTTAGTTGAGGATGTTAGAAGATGTTAGTTGAGGATGTTAGAAGAGTGAGAATGTTAGTTGAGGATGTTAGAAGAGAGAGAATGTTAGTTGAGGATGTTAGAAGAGAGAGAATGTTAGTTGAGGATGTTAGAAGAGAGAAATGTTAGTTGAGAATAGTAGAAGAGTGAAAATGTTAGTTGAGGATGTTAGAAGAGAGAGAATGTTAGTTGATGATGTTAGAAGAGAGAGAATGTTAGTTGATGATGTTAGAAGAGAGAGAATGTTAGTTGATGATGTTAGAAGAGAGAGAATGTTAGTTGAGGATGTTAGAAGAGAGAGAATGTTAGTTGAGGATGTTAGAAGAGTGAGAATGTTAGTTGAGAATGGTAGAAGAGAGAATGTTAGTTGAGGATGTTAGAAGAGAGAGAATGTTAGTTGAGGATGTTAGAAGAGTGAGAATGTTAGTTGAGAATGTAGAAGAGTGAAAATGTTAGTTGAGGATGTTAGAAGAGAGAGAATGTTAGTTGAGGATGTTAGAAGAGTGAGAATGTTAGTTGAGAATAGTAGAAGAGTGAAAATGTTAGTTGAGGATGTTAGAAGAGAGAATGTTAGTTGAGGATGTTAGAAGAGAGAAAATGTTAGTTGAGAATAGTAGAAGAGTGAAAATGTTAGTTGAGGATGTTAGAAGAGAGAGAATGTTAGTTGATGATGTTAGAAGAGAGAGAATGTTAGTTGATGATGTTAAAGAGAGAATGTTAGTTGAGGATGTTAGAAGAGTGAGAATGTTAGTTGAGAATAGTAGAAGAGTGAAAATGTTAGTTGAGGATGTTAGAAGAGAGAGAATGTTAGTTGATGATGTTAGAAGAGAGAATGTTAGTTGAGGATGTAAAAAGAGAGAATGTTAGTTGAGGATGTTAGAAGAGTGAGAATGTTAGTTGAGAATAGTAGAAGAGTGAAAATGTTAGTTGAGGATGTTAGAAGAGAGAGAATGTTAGTTGAGGATGTTAGAAGAGTGAGAATGTTAGTTGAGGATGTTAGAAGAGAGAAAGTTAGTTGAGGATGTTAGAAGAGAGAGAATGTTAGTTGAGGATGTTAGAACAGCGAAAATGTTAGTTGTAAATAGTAGAAGAGTAGTTGAGGATGTTAGAAGAGCGAAAATGTTAGTTGAGAATAGTAGAAGAGTAAAAATATTAGGTGAGAATATTAGTTGAGGATGTTAGAAGAGAGAGAATGTTAGTTGAGGATGTTAGAAGAGTGAGAATGTTAGTTGAGGATGTTAGAAGAGTGAGAATGTTAGTTGAGAATAGTAGAAGAGTGAAAATGTTAGTTGAGGATGTTAGAAGAGAGAGAATGTTAGTTGAGGATGTTAGAAGAGAGAGAATGTTAGTTGAGAATAGTAGAAGAGTGAAAATGTTAGTTGAGGATGTTAGAAGAGAGAGAATGTTAGTTGAGGATGTTAGAAGAGAGAGAATGTTAGTTGAGGATGTTAGAAGAGAGAGAATGTTAGTTGAGGATGTTAGAAGAGAGAGAATGTTAGTTGAGGATGTTAGAAGAGTGAGAATGTTAGTTGAGGATGTTAGAAGAGAGAGAATGTTAGTTGAGGATGTTAGAAGAGAGAGAATGTTAGTTGAGGATGTTAGAAGAGAGAGAATGTTAGTTGAGGATGTTAGAAGAGTGAGAATGTTAGTTGAGAATGTTAGAAGAGAGAATGTTAGTTGAGGATGTTAGAAGAGAGAGAATGTTAGTTGAGGATGTTAGAAGAGTGAGAATGTTAGTTGAGAATAGTAGAAGAGTGAAAATGTTAGTTGAGGATGTTAGAAGAGAGAAATGTTAGTTGATGATGTTAGAAGAGAGAATGTTAGTTGAGGATGTTAGAAGAGAGAGAATGTTAGTTGAGGATGTTAGAAGAGTGAGAATGTTAGTTGAGAATGTTAGAAGAGAGAGAATGTTAGTTGAGGATGTTAGAAGAGAGAGAATGTTAGTTGAGGATGTTAGAAGAGAGAGAATGTTAGTTGAGGATGTTAGAAGAGAGAGAATGTTAGTTGAGGATGTTAGAAGAGAGAGAATGTTAGTTGAGGATGTTAGAAGAGTGAGAATGTTAGTTGAGAATGTTAGAAGAGTGAGAATGTTAGTTGAGGATGTTAGAAGAGAGAGAATGTTAGTTGAGGATGTTAGAAGAGTGAGAATGTTAGTTGAGAATAGTAGAAGAGTGAAAATGTTAGTTGAGGATGTTAGAAGAGAGAGAATGTTAGTTGATGATGTTAGAAGAGAGAGAATGTTAGTTGAGGATGTTAGAAGAGAGAGAATGTTAGTTGAGGATGTTAGAAGAGTGAGAATGTTAGTTGAGAATAGTAGAAGAGTGAAAATGTTAGTTGAGGATGTTAGAAGAGAGAGAATGTTAGTTGAGGATGTTAGAAGAGTGAGAATGTTAGTTGAGGATGTTAGAAGAGAGAGAATGTTAGTTGAGGATGTTAGAAGAGAGAGAATGTTAGTTGAGGATGTTAGAAGAGAGAAAATGTTAGTTGAGAATAGAAGAGTGAAAATGTTAGTTGAGGATGTTAGAAGAGAGAGAATGTTAGTTGATGATGTTAGAAGAGAGAATGTTAGTTGATGATGTTAGAAGAGAGAGAATGTTAGTTGAGGATGTTAGAAGAGAGAGAATGTTAGTTGAGGATGTTAGAAGAGAGAGAATGTTAGTTGAGGATGTTAGAAGAGTGAGAATGTTAGTTGAGAATGTAGAAGAGTGAGAATGTTAGTTGAGGATGTTAGAAGAGAGAGAATGTTAGTTGAGGATGTTAGAAGAGTGAGAATGTTAGTTGAGAATAGTAGAAGAGTGAAAATGTTAGTTGAGGATGTTAGAAGAGAGAGAATGTTAGTTGATGATGTTAGAAGAGAGAGAATGTTAGTTGAGGATGTTAGAAGAGAGAGAATGTTAGTTGATGATGTTAGAAGAGAGAGAATGTTAGTTGATGATGTTAGAAGAGAGAAATGTTAGTTGAGGATGTTAGAAGAGAGAGAATGTTAGTTGAGGATGTTAGAAGAGCGAAAATGTTAGTTGAGAATAGTAGAAGAGTAAAAATATTAGGTGAGAATATTAGTTGAGGATGTTAGAAGAGAGAGAATGTTAGTTGAGGATGTTAGAAGAGTGAGAATGTTAGTTGAGAATAGTAGAAGAGTGAAAATGTTAGTTGAGGATGTTAGAAGAGAGAGAATGTTAGTTGATGATGTTAGAAGAGAGAGAATGTTAGTTGATGATGTTAGAAGAGAGAGAATGTTAGTTGAGGATGTTAGAAGAGTGAGAATGTTAGTTGATGATGTTAGAAGAGAGAGAATGTTAGTTGAGGATGTTAGAAGAAGAGAATGTTAGTTGATGATGTTAGAAGAGAGAGAATGTTAGTTGAGGATGTTAGAAGAGAGAGAATGTTAGTTGAGGATGTTAGAAGAGTGAGAATGTTAGTTGAGTATTGTAGAAGAGTGAGAATGTTAGTTGAGGATGTTAGAAGAGAGAGAATGTTAGTTGAGGATGTTAGAAGAGTGAAAATGTTAGTTGAGAATAGTAGAAGAGTGAAAATGTTAGTTGAGGATGTTAGAAGAGAGAGAATGTTAGTTGATGATGTTAGAAGAGAGAGAATGTTAGTTGAGGATGTTAGAAGAGAGAGAATGTTAGTTGAGGATGTTAGAAGAGAGAGAATGTTAGTTGATGATGTTAGAAGAGAGAGAATGTTAGTTGAGGATGTTAGAAGAGAGAGAATGTTAGTTGAGAATAGTAGAAGAGTGAAAATGTTAGTTGAGGATGTTAGAAGAGAGAGAATGTTAGTTGAGGATGATAGAAGAGCGAAAATGTTAGTTGAGAATATTAGAAGAGTGAAAATGTTAGTTGAGGATGTTAGTTGAGGATGTTAGAAGCGAGAGAATGTTAGTTGAGGATGTTAGAAGAGTGAGAATGTTAGTTGAGAATAGTAGAAGAGTGAAAATGTTAGTTGAGGATGTTAGAAGAGAGAGAATGTTAGTTGAGGATGATAGAAGAGCGAAAATGTTAGTTGAGAATAGTAGAAGAGTGAAAATGTTAGTTGAGGATGTTAGAAGAGAGAGAATGTTAGTTGATGATGTTAGAAGAGAGAGAATGTTAGTTGATGATGTTCAAAGAGAGAGAATGTTAGTTGAGGATGTTAGAAGAGTGAGAATGTTAGTTGAGAATAGTAGAAAAGTTAAAATGTTAGTTGAGGATGTTAGAAGAGAGAGAATGTTAGTTGATGATGTTAGAAAAGAGAGAATGTTAGTTGAGGATGTTAGAAGAGAGAGAATGTTAGTTGAGGATGTTAGAAGAGTGAGAATGTTAGTTGAGAATAGTAGAAGAGTGAAAATGTTAGTTGGGGATGTTAGAAGAGAGAGAATGTTAGTTGAGGATGTTAGAAGAGTGAGAATGTTAGTTGAGGATGTTAGAAGAGAGAGAATGTTAGTTGAGGATGTTAGAAGGAAGAAAATGTTAGTTGAGGATGTTAGAAGAGAGAGAATGTTAGTTGAGGATGTTAGAAGAGAGAGAATGTTAGTTGAGGATGTTAGAACAGCGAAAATGTTAGTTGAGAATAGTAGAAGAGTAAAAATATTAGGTGAGAATATTAGTTGAGGATGTTAGAAGAGAGAGAATGTTAGTTGAGGATGTTAGAAGAGTGAGAATGTTAGTTGAGAATAGTAGAAGGGTGAAAATGTTAGTTGAGGATGTTAGAAGAGAGAGAATGTTAGTTGATGATGTTAGAAGAGAGAGAATGTTAGTTGATGATGTTAGAAGAGAGAGAATGTTAGTTGAGGATTTTAGAAGAGTGAGAATGTTAGTTGAGAATAGTAGGAGAGTGAAAATGTTAGTTGAGGATGTTAGAAGAGAGAGAATGTTAGTTGATGATGTTAGGAATGTTAGTTGAGAATGTTAGAACAGCGAAAATGATAGTTGAGAATAGTAGAAGAGTAAAAATATTAGGTGAGAATGTTAGTTGAGGATGTTAGAAGAGAGAGAATGTTAGTTGAGGATGTTAGAAGAGTGAGAATGTTAGTTGAGAATAGTAGAAGAGTGAAAATTTTAGTTGAGGATGTTAGAAGAGAGATAATGTTAGTTGAGGATGATAGAAGAGCGAAAATGTTAGTTGAGAATAGTAGAAGAGTGAAAATGTTAGTTGAGGATGTTAGAAGAGAGAGAATGTTAGTTGATGATGTTAGAAGAGAGAGAATGTTAGTTGATGATGTTTAAAGACAGAGAATATTAGTTGAGGATGTTAGAAGAGTGAGAATGTTAGTTGAGAATAGTAGAAGAGTTAAAATGTTAGTTGAGGATGTTAGAAGAGAGAGAATGTTAGTTGATGATGTTAGAAGAGAGAGAATTTTAGTTGAGGATGTTAGAAGAGAGAGAATGTTAGTTGATGATGTTAGAAGAGAGAGAATGTTAGGTGAGGATGTTAGAAGAGTGAGATGGATGACGTCATCTTCCTTCATGCGCAGTAACAGTTTAAAATACGGCTGCAAGAATTTCAACACGGAGCTCAATATCGGCGATAAAAATCCGGAAAAAAGACCCTTAAACGCATCATACAGTAAATCTGGTAAGTGGAACCGATGTAGTTTAGCCTAGGCCTAATTTACAATAATAAATGCATCGGATATGCATCGGGTAAAATGTGGTATTTTGGGCAAAGAGTTTTGGCCATAAATGGCCAAAATGTTTTCACAGGAGCGCCTATGGTCGGCTTCTGTCTCTAAAGAGAGGAGCCGACCCTACCCAAATCAGAGGCTAACGAACGAAAGAGACAGAAAGCTTCGGTCTATGATAGGCCTAGCTAGTTAACAGAGTCTGCAAATACAGACTCGATCTAGCCTAGATCTAGGCTAGATCTAACTCCAGGAAGCTCCGACGCCGATGCCTTTGGCGTCGGCGTCGGAGCTTCCTGGAGTTAGGCTAGATCTAGGCCTAGACTATAAGTATAACTAAATATAGAATAGAATGACCTGCAACTGCAAGTCGGTACCATGAGTGACTAATGAAACTATAACTAGCCTAGACCTAGATCTACTTGTATACATGATGTCATGAATACATGACTACAATTACAAAGATATCTGACTGAAACTAGTCTAAGTGCCTCAATAAAGTTGAGAGTAAAAACAAAACAAAAAAGTGCTCAGATGTTTTATGAATTGCATGTCACCAGTGGCGGGGTCTTGATTTGTTAAGCCCTTGCCATTTTCTGAGAACTGATGAAATGAAAGGTCAATCCAGTTGCTGTCCAATAATTTGCACAGCGTTCCTCTAAATCGAATTTACTACTAGTAGACCTAGGTCTATTTGGTTAACATGGTTAAATCATTTTGAAGGTAGTTTTAATACTACTTGATTCCTTCCAACTTTCTAAACACTTATCGGTTTCAAATAAAATATTGTGCATGTCATGTTTTGTTGAAATAGTGACTGATAAGATAGAGAGATTATCAACAACTATTTAGAAACTGGCTGGTTCAAAATTATTGAATAATTGTGGGGCCTCACAATAAAGCTTATTCTGTCATTAAAATTGTATGCTCTTTCGAATTTGATACTCAGTTTTTCATTATCTGATCAAAAAATTATATTGTGTAGCACCCTCTATACCAAAACTCAACTATCCCTTTGATATATTTTCAGTATTATGTAAACCAACATTCAGTAGTGTTCTTCATGTACAACATGAGATTGACTTTAAAACTCCTTTTTCTCTTCTGTTTTATATTGCATTTTAGACACCAAGGTGAATGCGGCACCACCACTACTCCAAAAAGGCCGAGAAACAGAGGGCGAGATACTCTTGCATTTCTGGACAGGAAGATGGAGTTGGAGCAGGAGATGAAGAGTGAAGATATGGAGAGGAGGAGAGAGGAAGAAGAGAGACGGGGAGCTGAATAAGCAACCCCAGAGCGTCGGTTTGAGCTTCTGCAACAGATGCTGCAGCAACATCAACAAGCCCTTCAACGACAACAACAAATGCAGCAACACAATCAACAGATGCAATCCATGATGATGGCCCTCATTAGATCTTTAGAAAAGAAGTAAAGAACAATATCTTTTTTTCATCATTCATGTCTACTGAAATAAGTTTGAGTGACCAACAGTGATTATTTTACTTTGTCATAAGTTATAACCAATCTGTCTTGTCTGCTATATAGTACTGTTTTTACGCCTGCAGGACTTTTTAACAATATAACATTCTTGTTAAAGTATTGACTTTGACAGTTTTGCTAGGTCTGTGTGTATTAAGTTGTATGGTCTTTCTAAGAGTTACCCATCTGCCATTATGATATTCATATGCCAAAGATACATTGTGTTAACTTGTATATATATGCAATTAAACAATATCTTGCCTTTTTATGTGTTTGACTTCCTTTTTCCTCCTTTTTATTTATTTATTTATTTATTGTTTTTTCCTGATATTTATACAGGGTGGCACATATCACCAATTTGGTGGTCTTCCATGAAGCCCTGTTTGGTTAGAATAAAACAAATAACAGCAGCTTAGTTTCATTTGTAGTTGGTGCTACCACATTATTTCTATGTGCCATTGCCATTGCCAACATTACATTCAACTGCAAATCTGGATACCATAATATATGAAAGCAAGATATTGCACCTTAGTCTTTAGTAGGTGACTGACTGTGTTTACTTGTGTTGTACAGATGTTACGTTTTCACAATGCCAACTTGTGTTAATATTATGAAGGTGTTGAGGCAAGTATGTCGTTCAACTGAATACTTTTACATGTTTAGCCTTCAGAGTAACTTGTTAACATAGTTTTGTTTAAGGTTTAAGTAGCTACGCAAAGAAAATCACATTTTTGAAATTATGCAACACTAGAGAGCTAGCGGATTATATATTATTATTATATAAGTTATAAGTCCCATAGACATCAGAGATCCAAGTAAACCAGCAATTACAGAAATCATCTCAGGATCGATACTAAATAATATTCTTTGCGCAGGTACTTCAAATGCTTCAATAGATCTTTGGTTTATTGTACATGTGTTTTCATAATGTAACTGTTAAGTTGTAAGTGATTGAAAGTTCAGGTTTTCAGCTTATTTCATGTATCTAACTTTATGGTTAATTTCATACAAATGAAATAGGCGATATAGGCTAGAGTGGAATCATGTATTGCACTGTACTGTAGTTTTATTATTCATATTTTCTACTTATTGATGTACTCAGTACCAACCGTAACACAGGTTAATAACGCTAATAGTGCCAAGACAGTGTATTGTGATAACAAATCTTTTACATAAAAATTATTGAAATAGGTGACACCGGGTGGAATAGATTGTAGGATAGATACTATTAGTACAATAAGTATTACATATTTATTTTGCGTCTAGTCATTGATGTTTACCCTTTCTTTATAATGTGACCTTTTTAATGCAGTGTTCCGAGTATTCACCAAATTAAGTGATACAGGTAAATCATATCGAGCCAATAGTGCAAAGAAAGTGGCATGTTATGTAGTTGTGGTATTTTATTTATTATGTATATAGATCTATACTTTATTATATATATATATATATATATATATATATATGTATTCTATTTTATTGAGAAATAAAAATTTAAAAGTACTTGATTTTAATGTTTTTTTCTTATCACAGGTGTTTCTATGTTTTCATAAAATCTTAACTAGTTTGAATGCACGATGTAGCTATAAAAAAAAATGATCAAAATACAATGTTCCAGCAGTCCAAGATAATGAAGCTGGACAATCTTGAAGGCGGGGAGGGGGTGGGGGTGTGGTCATCCCACCAAAGGGGGCTTATTTTTCTTTCAAAATGTTCACGACCATGGCATTTATGCTTAATAATTTCAAGAGTATGAGTAATGTGGTACTGTGGTTTGTGTGTGTATCTAATTATGTGTATGTGTGTTGTGTGTTGGGGGAGTGAGAAGGGATGACTAGTCTCTGTCCAGCCCTTTGGATTTGCAAATGATATGTGCAAACATTTCGAACTTTCAAATTTTGTGCATTGTCGTGTTGGTAAGCTATTTGTTTTCATAACATCTATCCTTGGTTTATTTGTGCGTGTGTGTGTTTAATATTTTTATGAACATGAACCATACACCCTGTATATTGATCTGATTATTACAAAGCATACAGTACTGCTTCACACCATAGACTCACAAACATAATGCTGTATACAAGTACCGAATCGTGAAGGAACATTCACACTTAACTACCCAAATGGCCCGCACATTATATCCATACCCATAACATAACTGGATAGCAAAAACACACTTACAGAACTGTACATAAATACAGTTACACACCCCACAACACACCACTTTCTATCATCTTCCAGTACTGTTTTTTTTTTGGGGGGGGGGTAAAAGAAAATGTGTGTTTGTAGCCATTAATTTCAGTTAAAATAAATTTATTTTACAATATCAACACTGATAGTTGGTTTATTTTCATAGAAGCAAGAACCTAATTTAATGACACACAATCTTGCAAAATTTTGGTGATACCATCATGATCTGCGATACAAGAAATATAGCTTAAATTTAGACTGGTTTATATACAAAAACAGGCACATAGTGATAAATGCACACACATACGATACACAAATACAAATTAAAAACAACTACATTTCCCTACTACCTCAAGAACATGTCCATCTGTGTCATAAAATGCACTTCAATGTATTCTACTGGTATTAGAAAAATATTTTTTTGAGTTGTTCATCCAACTGACTCCAGCAACACCTCATTTTAACGAGGTCAGATAAGGTTCTGGTTACAAAGTGATTGCCGGTCCCATACCTTTTTTCTTTTCTTTTCTTTTTCAAACCCTGATAATATCGTTGAAATTGTCTAACTCAAAGTGACCACCATCATGTTGGAAATCAAGGTTGCCAGGTGTGTTGATATCATTAAGAAGCATGAACTCTACATCATCTATAATGTCGAAAGCATAGGCTGCCAGAAGTGAAGTTGCACTCGATGTAAATTCGCCATGTTTGAAGGAGAGGGGTATTCCCAAGCGGTGACGTCAGCCACTCTGTAATACGTGCCTTCACGGTTGTTTCAACGCAAAGCATGCCGGGACAGATTTTAAGTACGGCAGTATATTTTCACCTTCGCCGCGATCAGCTTTTCCATTGCCAACAACGGGATTTTTATCCCGTCGAATCAACATCATAATCTTGTACAGGATGCGTTATTCTGCAGTGATTTTCTTTCATTCCAGTATCATTAAATTTTGTACAGTAAGAAACCAAAGTTTGTGATTGTGTATTGTTATGACGATCCTTCAAAAAATAAAGCTGATAATACGAAGTAAAGTGGGCTAATGAGAGTGGGTTCCTTGGTATGAATATGTAGTCCCATATGTTCAAATGTGTGTGTGTGAAGTTTGGGTCGGTGGTTTGCCTTTTAAGCTGCTAAACATTCGTGTTTTAGGTTGAAGGATCGTCATAAAAATACATAATCACAGACTTTGGTTTATTACCGTACAAATGATACTGGAATGAAAGAAAATCACTGCAGAATAACGGATCCTGTACAAGATTATGATGTCATGTTGATTCGACAGGATAACATTCCCGTTGTTGGCAATGGAACAGCTGATCGCGGCGAAGGTGAAATCTACTGCCGTACTTAAAATCTGTCCCGGCATGCTTTGCGTTGAAACAACCGTGAAGGCACGTATTATACGTCCGCGTTCACGAAAAAGCGAAACCGTTTATTGTAACCAGTGCGGTCTGTGTGCGCGGACATAACCCTGAGTGTTCGCGCGTCCTAGGTGGTCTGTCCGTCCTTGAGCGAAGAGTGAGAATGTTAGTTGAGAATAGTAGAAGGGTGAAAATGTTAGTTGAGGATGTTAGAAGAGAGAGAATGTTAGTTGATGATGTTAGAAGAGTGAGAATGTTAGTTGAGAATAGTAGGAGAGTGAAAATGTTAGTTGAGGATGTTAGAAGAGAGAGAATGTTAGTTGATGGTGTTAGAAGAGAGAGAATGTTAGTTGATGATGTTAGAAGAGAGAGAATGTTAGTTGAGGATGTTAGAAGAGTGAGAATGTTAGTTGAGAATAGTAGAAGAGTGAAAATGTTAGTTGAGGATGTTAGAAGAGAGAGAATGTTAGTTGAGGATGTTAGAAGAGTGAGAATTTTAGTTGAGGATGTTAGAAGAGAATGTTAGTTGAGGATGTTAGAAGAGAGAGAATGTTAGTTGAGGATGTTAGAAGAGTGAGAATGTTAGTTGAGGATGTTAGAAGAGAGAGAATGTTAGTTGAGGATGTTAGAAGAGCGAAAATGTTATTTGAGAATAGTAGAAAAGTGAAAATGTTAGTTAAGGATGTTAGAAGAGAGAGAATGTTAGTTGATGATGTTAGAAGAGAGAGAATGTTAGTTGATGATGTTAGAAGAGAGAGAATGTTAGTTGATGATATTAGAAGAGAGAGAATGTTAGTTGAGGATGTTAGAAGAGTGAGAATGTTAGTTGAGGATGTTAGAAGAGTGAGAATGTTAGTTGAGGATGTTAGAAGAGAGAGAATGTTAGTTGAGGATGTTAGAAGAGAGAGAATGTTAGTTGAGGATGTTAGAAGGAAGAGAATGTTAGTTGAGGATGTTAGAAGAGAGAGAATGTTAGTTGAGGATGTTAGAAGAGAGAGAATGTTAGTTGAGGATGTTAGAAGAGCGAAAATGTTAGTTGAGAATAGTAGAAGAGTAAAAATATTAGGTGAGAATGTTAGTTGAGGATGTTAGAAGAGAGAGAATGTTAGTTGAGGATGTTAGAAGAGTGAGAATGTTAGTTGAGGATGTTAGAAGAGCGAAAATGTTAGTTGAGAATAGTAGAAGAGTGAAAATGTTAGTTGAGGATGTTAGAAGAGAGAGAATGTTAGTTGATGATGTTAGAAGAGAGAGAATGTTAGTTGATGATGTTAGAAGAGAGAGAATGTTAGTTGAGGATGTTAGAAGAGTGAGAATGTTAGTTGAGAATAGTAGAAGAGTGAAAATGTTAGTTGAGGATGTTAGAAGAGAGAGAATGTTAGTTGATGATGTTAGAAGAGAGAGAATGTTAGTTGAGGATGTTAGAAGAGAGAGAATGTTAGTTGAGGATGTTAGAAGAGTGAGAATGTTAGTTGAGAATAGAAGAGAGAAATGTTAGTTGAGGATGTTAGAAGAGAGAGAATGTTAGTTGAGGATGTTAGAAGAGAGAGAATGTTAGTTGAGGATGTTAGAAGAGAGAGAATGTTAGTTGAGGATGTTAGAAGAGTGAGAATGTTAGTTGAGGATGTTAGAAGAGAGAGAATGTTAGTTGAGGATGTTAGAAGAGAGAGAATGTTAGTTGAGGATGTTAGAAGAGAGAGAATGTTAGTTGAGGATGTTAGAAGAGAGAGAATGTTAGTTGAGGATGTTAGAAGAGAGAGAATGTTAGTTGAGGATGTTAGAAGAGAGAGAATGTTAGTTGAGAATGTTAGAAGAGTGAGAATGTTAGTTGAGGATGTTAGAAGAGAGAGAATGTTAGTTGAGGATGTTAGAAGAGAGAGAATGTTAGTTGAGGATGTTAGAAGAGTGAGAATGTTAGTTGAGAATGTAGAAGAGTGAAATGTTAGTTGAGGATGTTAGAAGAGAGAGAATGTTAGTTGAGGATGTTAGAAGAGAGAGAATGTTAGTTGAGGATGTTAGAAGAGAGAGAATGTTAGTTGAGGATGTTAGAAGAGAGAGAATGTTAGTTGAGGATGTTAGAAGAGTGAGAATGTTAGTTGAGGATGTTAGAAGAGAGAGAATGTTAGTTGAGGATGTTAGAAGAGAGAGAATGTTAGTTGAGGATGTTAGAAGAGAGAGAATGTTAGTTGAGGATGTTAGAAGAGTGAGAATGTTAGTTGAGGATGTTAGAAGAGAGAGAATGTTAGTTGATGATGTTAGAAGAGAGAGAATGTTAGTTGAGGATGTTAGAAGAGAGAGAATGTTAGTTGAGGATGTTAGAAGAGTGAGAATGTTAGTTGAGAATTGTAGAAGAGTGAAAATGTTAGTTGAGGATGTTAGAAGAGAGAGAATGTTAGTTGAGGATGTTAGAAGAGAGAGAATGTTAGTTGAGGATGTTAGAAGAGAGAGAATGTTAGTTGAGGATGTTAGAAGAGAGAGAATGTTAGTTGAGAATGTTAGAAGAGTGAAAATGTTAGTTGAGGATGTTAGAAGAGAGAGAATGTTAGTTGAGGATGTTAGAAGAGAGAGAATGTTAGTTGAGGATGTTAGAAGAGTGAGAATGTTAGTTGAGAATAGTAGAAGAGTGAAAATGTTAGTTGAGGATGTTAGAAGAGAGAGAATGTTAGTTGATGATGTTAGAAGAGAGAGAATGTTAGTTGAGGATGTTAGAAGAGAGAGAATGTTAGTTGATGATGTTAGAAGAGAGAGAATGTTAGTTGAGGATGTTAGAAGAGAGAGAATGTTAGTTGAGGATGTTAGAAGAGTGAGAATGTTAGTTGAGATGTTAGAAGAGAGAGAATGTTAGTTGAGGATGTTAGAAGAGAGAGAATGTTAGTTGAGGATGTTAGAAGAGAGAGAATGTTAGTTGAGGATGTTAGAAGAGAGAGAATGTTAGTTGAGGATGTTAGAAGAGAGAGAATGTTAGTTGAGGATGTTAGAAGAGAGAGAATGTTAGTTGAGGATGTTAGAAGAGAGAGAATGTTAGTTGAGGATGTTAGAAGAGAGAGAATGTTAGTTGAGGATGTTAGAAGAGAGAGAATGTTAGTTGAGGATGTTAGAAGAGAGAGAATGTTAGTTGAGGATGTTAGAAGAGAGAGAATGTTAGTTGAGAATAGTAGAAGAGTGAAAATGTTAGGTGAGAATGTTAGTTGAGGATGTTAGAAGAGAGAGAATGTTAGTTGAGGATGTTAGAAGAGAGAGAATGTTAGTTGAGGATGTTAGAAGAGAGAGAATGTTAGTTGAGGATGTTAGAAGAGAGAGAATGTTAGTTGAGGATGTTAGAAGAGAGAGAATGTTAGTTGAGGATGTTAGAAGAGAGAGAATGTTAGTTGAGGATGTTAGAAGAGAGAGAATGTTAGTTGAGGATGTTAGAAGAGTGAGAATGTTAGTTGAGAATGTTAGAAGAGTGAGAATGTTAGTTGAGGATGTTAGAAGAGAGAGAATGTTAGTTGAGGATGTTAGAAGAGAGAGAATGTTAGTTGAGGATGTTAGAAGAGAGAGAATGTTAGTTGAGGATGTTAGAAGAGAGAGAATGTTAGTTGAGGATGTTAGAAGAGAGAGAATGTTAGTTGAGGATGTTAGAAGAGTGAGAATGTTAGTTGAGGATGTTAGAAGAGAGAGAATGTTAGTTGAGGATGTTAGAAGAGAGAGAATGTTAGTTGAGGATGTTAGAAGAGAGAGAATGTTAGTTGAGGATGTTAGAAGAGAGAGAATGTTAGTTGAGGATGTTAGAAGAGAGAGAATGTTAGTTGAGGATGTTAGAAGAGAGAGAATGTTAGTTGAGGATGTTAGAAGAGAGAGAATGTTAGTTGAGGATGTTAGAAGAGAGAGAATGTTAGTTGAGGATGTTAGAAGAGAGAGAATGTTAGTTGAGAATGTTAGAAGAGTGAGAATGTTAGTTGAGGATGTTAGAAGAGAGAGAATGTTAGTTGAGGATGTTAGAAGAGAGAGAATGTTAGTTGAGATGTTAGAAGAGAGAGAATGTTAGTTGAGGATGTTAGAAGAGAGAGAATGTTAGTTGAGGATGTTAGAAGAGAGAGAATGTTAGTTGAGGATGTTAGAAGAGAGAGAATGTTAGTTGAGGATGTTAGAAGAGAGAGAATGTTAGTTGAGGATGTTAGAAGAGAGAGAATGTTAGTTGAGGATGTTAGAAGAGAGAGAATGTTAGTTGAGGATGTTAGAAGAGAGAGAATGTTAGTTGAGGATGTTAGAAGAGAGAGAATGTTAGTTGAGGATGTTAGAAGAGAGAGAATGTTAGTTGAGGATGTTAGAAGAGAGAGAATGTTAGTTGAGGATGTTAGAAGAGAGAGAATGTTAGTTGAGGATGTTAGAGAGAGAATGTTAGTTGAGGATGTTAGAAGAGAGAGAATGTTAGTTGAGGATGTTAGAAGAGAGAGAATGTTAGTTGAGGATGTTAGAAGAGTGAGAATGTTAGTTGAGGATGTTAGAAGAGAGAGAATGTTAGTTGAGGATGTTAGAAGAGAGAGAATGTTAGTTGAGAATGTTAGAAGAGTGAGAATGTTAGTTGAGGATGTTAGAAGAGAGAGAATGTTAGTTGAGGATGTTAGAAGAGAGAGAATGTTAGTTGAGGATGTTAGAAGAGAGAGAATGTTAGTTGAGGATGTTAGAAGAGTGAGAATGTTAGTTGAGATGTTAGAAGAGAGAGAATGTTAGTTGAGGATGTTAGAAGAGAGAGAATGTTAGTTGAGGATGTTAGAAGAGAGAGAATGTTAGTTGAGGATGTTAGAAGAGAGAGAATGTTAGTTGAGGATGTTAGAAGAGAGAGAATGTTAGTTGAGGATGTTAGAAGAGAGAGAATGTTAGTTGAGGATGTTAGAAGAGAGAGAATGTTAGTTGAGGATGTTAGAAGAGTGAGAATGTTAGTTGAGATGTTAGAAGAGAGAGAATGTTAGTTGAGGATGTTAGAAGAGAGAGAATGTTAGTTGAGGATGTTAGAAGAGAGAGAATGTTAGTTGAGGATGTTAGAAGAGAGAGAATGTTAGTTGAGGATGTTAGAAGAGAGAGAATGTTAGTTGAGGATGTTAGAAGAGAGAGAATGTTAGTTGAGGATGTTAGAAGAGAGAGAATGTTAGTTGATGATGTTAGAAGAGAGAGAATGTTAGTTGATGATGTTAGAAGAGAGAGAATGTTAGTTGAGGATGTTAGAAGAGTGAGAATGTTAGTTGAGGATGTTAGAAGAGAGAGAATGTTAGTTGAGATGTTAGAAGAGAGAGAATGTTAGTTGAGGATGTTAGAAGAGAGAGAATGTTAGTTGAGGATGTTAGAAGAGAGAGAATGTTAGTTGATGATGTTAGAAGAGAGAGAATGTTAGTTGAGGATGTTAGAAGAGAGAGAATGTTAGTTGATGATGTTAGAAGAGAGAGAATGTTAGTTGATGATGTTAGAAGAGAGAGAATGTTAGTTGAGGATGTTAGAAGAGTGAGAATGTTAGTTGAGATGTTAGAAGAGAGAGAATGTTAGTTGAGGATGTTAGAAGAGAGAGAATGTTAGTTGAGGATGTTAGAAGAGAGAGAATGTTAGTTGAGGATGTTAGAAGAGAGAGAATGTTAGTTGAGGATGTTAGAAGAGAGAGAATGTTAGTTGAGGATGTTAGAAGAGAGAGAATGTTAGTTGAGGATGTTAGAAGAGAGAGAATGTTAGTTGATGATGTTAGAAGAGAGAGAATGTTAGTTGAGGATGTTAGAAGAGAGAGAATGTTAGTTGAGGATGTTAGAAGAGAGAGAATGTTAGTTGAGGATGTTAGAAGAGAGAGAATGTTAGTTGAGAATGTAGAAGAGTGAGAATGTTAGTTGAGGATGTTAGAAGAGAGAGAATGTTAGTTGAGGATGTTAGAAGAGAGAGAATGTTAGTTGAGGATGTTAGAAGAGAGAGAATGTTAGTTGAGGATGTTAGAAGAGAGAGAATGTTAGTTGAGGATGTTAGAAGAGAGAGAATGTTAGTTGAGGATGTTAGAAGAGAGAGAATGTTAGTTGATGATGTTAGAAGAGAGAGAATGTTAGTTGAGGATGTTAGAAGAGAGAGAATGTTAGTTGAGGATGTTAGAAGAGAGAGAATGTTAGTTGAGGATGTTAGAAGAGAGAGAATGTTAGTTGAGGATGTTAGAAGAGAGAGAATGTTAGTTGAGGATGTTAGAAGAGTGAGAATGTTAGTTGAGGATGTTAGAAGAGAGAGAATGTTAGTTGATGATGTTAGAAGAGAGAGAATGTTAGTTGAGGATGTTAGAAGAGAGAGAATGTTAGTTGAGGATGTTAGAAGAGTGAGAATGTTAGTTGAGAATTGTAGAAGAGAGAGAATGTTAGTTGAGGATGTTAGAAGAGAGAGAATGTTAGTTGATGATGTTAGAAGAGAGAGAATGTTAGTTGAGGATGTTAGAAGAGAGAGAATGTTAGTTGAGGATGTTAGAAGAGAGAGAATGTTAGTTGAGAATGTTAGAAGAGTGAGAATGTTAGTTGAGGATGTTAGAAGAGAGAGAATGTTAGTTGAGGATGTTAGAAGAGAGAGAATGTTAGTTGAGGATGTTAGAAGAGAGAGAATGTTAGTTGAGAATGTTAGAAGAGAGAAAATGTTAGTTGAGGATGTTAGAAGAGAGAGAATGTTAGTTGAGGATGTTAGAAGAGAGAGAATGTTAGTTGATGATGTTAGAAGAGAGAGAATGTTAGTTGAGGATGTTAGAAGAGAGAGAATGTTAGTTGAGATGTTAGAAGAGAGAGAATGTTAGTTGAGGATGTTAGAAGAGAGAGAATGTTAGTTGAGGATGTTAGAAGAGAGAGAATGTTAGTTGATGATGTTAGAAGAGAGAGAATGTTAGTTGAGGATGTTAGAAGAGAGAGAATGTTAGTTGATGATGTTAGAAGAGAGAGAATGTTAGTTGATGATTTTAGAAGAGAGAGAATGTTAGTTAAGGATGTTAGAAGAGTGAGAATGTTAGTTGAGATGTTAGAAGAAAGATAATGTTAGTTGATGATGTTAGAAGAGAGAGAATGTTAGTTGAGGATGTTAGAAGAGTGAGAATGTTAGTTGAGATGTTAGAAGAGAGAGAATGTTAGTTGAGGATGTTAGAAGAGAGAGAATGTTAGTTGAGGATGTTAGAAGAGAGAGAATGTTAGTTGATGATGTTAGAAGAGAGAGAATGTTAGTTGAGGATGTTAGAAGAGAGAGAATGTTAGTTGATGATGTTAGAAGAGAGAGAATGTTAGTTGAGGATGTTAGAAGAGAGAGAATGTTAGTTGAGGATGTTAGAAGAGTGAGAATGTTAGTTGAGATGTTAGAAGAAAGATAATGTTAGTTGAGATGTTAGAAGAGAGAGAATGTTAGTTGAGGATGTTAGAAGAGAGAGAATGTTAGTTGAGGATGTTAGAAGAGAGAGAATGTTAGTTGATGATGTTAGAAGAGAGAGAATGTTAGTTGAGGATGTTAGAAGAGAGAGAATGTTAGTTGATGATGTTAGAAGAGAGAGAATGTTAGTTGAGGATGTTAGAAGAGAGAGAATGTTAGTTGAGGATGTTAGAAGAGTGAGAATGTTAGTTGAGATGTTAGAAGAGAGAGAATGTTAGTTGAGGATGTTAGAAGAGAGAGAATGTTAGTTGAGGATGTTAGAAGAGAGAGAATGTTAGTTGAGGATGTTAGAAGAGAGAGAATGTTAGTTGAGGATGTTAGAAGAGTGAGAATGTTAGTTGAGGATGTTAGAAGAGAGAGAATGTTAGTTGATGATGTTAGAAGAGAGAGAATGTTAGTTGAGGATGTTAGAAGAGAGAGAATGTTAGTTGATGATGTTAGAAGAGAGAGAATGTTAGTTGAGGATGTTAGAAGAGAGAGAATGTTAGTTGAGGATGTTAGAAGAGAGAGAATGTTAGTTGAGAATGTTAGAAGAGTGAGAATGTTAGTTGAGATGTTAGAAGAGAGAGAATGTTAGTTGAGGATGTTAGAAGAGAGAGAATGTTAGTTGAGGATGTTAGAAGAGTGAGAATGTTAGTTGAGAATAGTAGAAGAGTGAAAATGTTAGTTGAGGATGTTAGAAGAGAGAGAATGTTAGTTGATGATGTTAGAAGAGAGAGAATGTTAGTTGAGGATGTTAGAAGAGAGAGAATGTTAGTTGAGGATGTTAGAAGAGAGAGAATGTTAGTTGATGATGTTAGAAGAGAGAGAATGTTAGTTGAGGATGTTAGAAGAGTGAGAATGTTAGTTGAGATGTTAGAAGAGAGAGAATGTTAGTTGAGGATGTTAGAAGAGAGAGAATGTTAGTTGAGGATGTTAGAAGAGAGAGAATGTTAGTTGAGAATGTAGAAGAGTGAGAATGTTAGTTGAGGATGTTAGAAGAGAGAGAATGTTAGTTGATGATGTTAGAAGAGAGAGAATGTTAGTTGAGGATGTTAGAAGAGAGAGAATGTTAGTTGAGGATGTTAGAAGAGAGAGAATGTTAGTTGAGGATGTTAGAAGAGTGAGAATGTTAGTTGAGGATGTTAGAAGAGAGAGAATGTTAGTTGATGATGTTAGAAGAGAGAGAATGTTAGTTGAGGATGTTAGAAGAGAGAGAATGTTAGTTGAGGATGTTAGAAGAGTGAGAATGTTAGTTGAGAATAGTAGAAGAGTGAGAATGTTAGTTGAGGATGTTAGAAGAGAGAGAATGTTAGTTGATGATGTTAGAAGAGAGAGAATGTTAGTTGAGGATGTTAGAAGAGAGAGAATGTTAGTTGAGGATGTTAGAAGAGAGAGAATGTTAGTTGAGAATAGTAGAAGAGTGAAATGTTAGTTGAGGATGTTAGAAGAGAGAGAATGTTAGTTGAGGATGTTAGAAGAGAGAGAATGTTAGTTGAGGATGTTAGAAGAGTGAGAATGTTAGTTGAGAATGTAGAAGAGTGAAAATGTTAGTTGAGGATGTTAGAAGAGAGAGAATGTTAGTTGATGATGTTAGAAGAGAGAGAATGTTAGTTGAGGATGTTAGAAGAGAGAGAATGTTAGTTGATGATGTTAGAAGAGAGAGAATGTTAGTTGAGGATGTTAGAAGAGAGAGAATGTTAGTTGAGGATGTTAGAAGAGAGAATGTTAGTTGAGGATGTTAGAAGAGTGAGAATGTTAGTTGAGAATGTTAGAAGAGTGAGAATGTTAGTTGAGGATGTTAGAAGAGAGAGAATGTTAGTTGATGATGTTAGAAGAGAGAGAATGTTAGTTGAGGATGTTAGAAGAGAGAGAATGTTAGTTGATGATGTTAGAAGAGAGAGAATGTTAGTTGAGGATGTTAGAAGAGAGAGAATGTTAGTTGAGGATGTTAGAAGAGAGAATGTTAGTTGATGATGTTAGAAGAGAGAGAATGTTAGTTGAGGATGTTAGAAGAGAGAGAATGTTAGTTGAGGATGTTAGAAGAGAGAGAATGTTAGTTGAGGATGTTAGAAGAGAGAGAATGTTAGTTGAGGATGTTAGAAGAGAGAGAATGTTAGTTGAGGATGTTAGAAGAGTGAGAATGTTAGTTGAGGATGTTAGAAGAGAGAGAATGTTAGTTGATGATGTTAGAAGAGAGAGAATGTTAGTTGAGGATGTTAGAAGAGAGAGAATGTTAGTTGAGGATGTTAGAAGAGTGAGAATGTTAGTTGAGAATAGTAGAAGTGAGAGAATGTTAGTTGAGGATGTTAGAAGAGAGAGAATGTTAGTTGATGATGTTAGAAGAGAGAGAATGTTAGTTGAGGATGTTAGAAGAGAGAGAATGTTAGTTGAGGATGTTAGAAGAGAGAGAATGTTAGTTGAGAAGTGTAGAAGAGTGAGAATGTTAGTTGAGGATGTTAGAAGAGAGAGAATGTTAGTTGAGGATGTTAGAAGAGAGAGAATGTTAGTTGAGGATGTTAGAAGAGAGAGAATGTTAGTTGAGAATAGTAGAAGAGTGATAATGTTAGTTGAGGATGTTAGAAGAGAGAGAATGTTAGTTGATGATGTTAGAAGAGAGAGAATGTTAGTTGAGGATGTTAGAAGAGAGAGAATGTTAGTTGATGATGTTAGAAGAGAGAGAATGTTAGTTGAGGATGTTAGAAGAGAGAGAATGTTAGTTGAGGATGTTAGAAGAGTGAGAATGTTAGTTGAGAATAGTAGAAGAGTGAGAATGTTAGTTGAGGATGTTAGAAGAGAGAGAATGTTAGTTGAGGATGTTAGAAGAGAGAGAATGTTAGTTGAGGATGTTAGAAGAGAGAGAATGTTAGTTGAGGATGTTAGAAGAGAGAGAATGTTAGTTGAGGATGTTAGAAGAGTGAGAATGTTAGTTGAGAATGTAGAAGAGTGAGAATGTTAGTTGAGGATGTTAGAAAAGAGAGAATGTTAGTTGATGATGTTAGAAGAGAGAGAATGTTAGTTGAGGATGTTAGAAGAGAGAGAATGTTAGTTGAGGATGTTAGAAGAGTGAGAATGTTAGTTGAGGATGTTAGAAGAGTGAGAATGTTAGTTGAGGATGTTAGAAGAGAGAGAATGTTAGTTGAGGATGTTAGAAGAGAGAGAATGTTAGTTGAGGATGTTAGAAGAGAGAGAATGTTAGTTGAGGATGTTAGAAGAGAGAGAATGTTAGTTGAGGATGTTAGAAGAGAGAGAATGTTAGTTGAGGATGTTAGAAGAGAGAGAATGTTAGTTGAGGATGTTAGAAGAGAGAGAATGTTAGTTGAGGATGTTAGAAGAGAGAGAATGTTAGTTGAGGATGTTAGAAGAGAGAGAATGTTAGTTGAGGATGTTAGAAGAGAGAGAATGTTAGTTGAGGATGTTAGAAGAGAGAGAATGTTAGTTGAGGATGTTAGAAGAGAGAGAATGTTAGTTGAGGATGTTAGAAGAGAGAGAATGTTAGTTGAGGATGTTAGAAGAGAGAGAATGTTAGTTGAGGATGTTAGAAGAGAGAGAATGTTAGTTGAGAATGTTAGAAGAGTGAGAATGTTAGTTGAGGATGTTAGAAGAGAGAGAATGTTAGTTGAGGATGTTAGAAGAGAGAGAATGTTAGTTGAGGATGTTAGAAGAGAGAGAATGTTAGTTGAGGATGTTAGAAGAGAGAGAATGTTAGTTGAGGATGTTAGAAGAGTGAGAATGTTAGTTGAGGATGTTAGAAGAGAGAGAATGTTAGTTGAGGATGTTAGAAGAGAGAGAATGTTAGTTGAGGATGTTAGAAGAGAGAGAATGTTAGTTGAGAATGTAGAAGAGAGAGAATGTTAGTTGAGGATGTTAGAAGAGAGAGAATGTTAGTTGAGGATGTTAGAAGAGAGAGAATGTTAGTTGAGGATGTTAGAAGAGAGAGAATGTTAGTTGAGGATGTTAGAAGAGAGAGAATGTTAGTTGAGGATGTTAGAAGAGAGAGAATGTTAGTTGAGGATGTTAGAAGAGAGAGAATGTTAGTTGAGGATGTTAGAAGAGAGAGAATGTTAGTTGAGGATGTTAGAAGAGAGAGAATGTTAGTTGAGGATGTTAGAAGAGTGAGAATGTTAGTTGAGGATGTTAGAAGAGAGAGAATGTTAGTTGAGGATGTTAGAAGAGAGAGAATGTTAGTTGAGGATGTTAGAAGAGAGAGAATGTTAGTTGAGGATGTTAGAAGAGAGAGAATGTTAGTTGAGGATGTTAGAAGAGAGAGAATGTTAGTTGAGGATGTTAGAAGAGAGAGAATGTTAGTTGAGGATGTTAGAAGAGAGAGAATGTTAGTTGAGGATGTTAGAAGAGAGAGAATGTTAGTTGAGGATGTTAGAAGAGAGAGAATGTTAGTTGAGGATGTTAGAAGAGAGAGAATGTTAGTTGAGGATGTTAGAAGAGAGAGAATGTTAGTTGAGGATGTTAGAAGAGAGAGAATGTTAGTTGAGGATGTTAGAAGAGAGAGAATGTTAGTTGAGGATGTTAGAAGAGAGAGAATGTTAGTTGAGGATGTTAGAAGAGAGAGAATGTTAGTTGAGGATGTTAGAAGAGAGAGAATGTTAGTTGAGGATGTTAGAAGAGAGAGAATGTTAGTTGAGGATGTTAGAAGAGAGAGAATGTTAGTTGAGGATGTTAGAAGAGAGAGAATGTTAGTTGAGGATGTTAGAAGAGAGAGAATGTTAGTTGAGGATGTTAGAAGAGAGAGAATGTTAGTTGAGGATGTTAGAAGAGAGAGAATGTTAGTTGAGGATGTTAGAAGAGAGAGAATGTTAGTTGAGGATGTTAGAAGAGAGAGAATGTTAGTTGAGGATGTTAGAAGAGAGAGAATGTTAGTTGAGGATGTTAGAAGAGAGAGAATGTTAGTTGAGATGTTAGAAGAGAGAGAATGTTAGTTGAGGATGTTAGAAGAGAGAGAATGTTAGTTGAGGATGTTAGAAGAGAGAGAATGTTAGTTGAGGATGTTAGAAGAGAGAGAATGTTAGTTGAGGATGTTAGAAGAGAGAGAATGTTAGTTGAGGATGTTAGAAGAGAGAGAATGTTAGTTGAGGATGTTAGAAGAGAGAGAATGTTAGTTGAGGATGTTAGAAGAGAGAGAATGTTAGTTGAGGATGTTAGAAGAGAGAGAATGTTAGTTGAGGATGTTAGAAGAGAGAGAATGTTAGTTGAGGATGTTAGAAGAGAGAGAATGTTAGTTGAGGATGTTAGAAGAGAGAGAATGTTAGTTGAGGATGTTAGAAGAGAGAGAATGTTAGTTGAGGATGTTAGAAGAGAGAGAATGTTAGTTGAGGATGTTAGAAGAGAGAGAATGTTAGTTGAGGATGTTAGAAGAGAGAGAATGTTAGTTGAGGATGTTAGAAGAGAGAGAATGTTAGTTGAGGATGTTAGAAGAGAGAGAATGTTAGTTGAGGATGTTAGAAGAGAGAGAATGTTAGTTGAGGATGTTAGAAGAGAGAGAATGTTAGTTGAGGATGTTAGAAGAGAGAGAATGTTAGTTGAGATGTTAGAAGAGAGAGAATGTTAGTTGAGGATGTTAGAAGAGAGAGAATGTTAGTTGAGGATGTTAGAAGAGAGAGAATGTTAGTTGAGGATGTTAGAAGAGAGAGAATGTTAGTTGAGGATGTTAGAAGAGAGAGAATGTTAGTTGAGGATGTTAGAAGAGAGAGAATGTTAGTTGAGGATGTTAGAAGAGAGAGAATGTTAGTTGAGGATGTTAGAAGAGAGAGAATGTTAGTTGAGGATGTTAGAAGAGAGAGAATGTTAGTTGAGGATGTTAGAAGAGAGAGAATGTTAGTTGAGGATGTTAGAAGAGAGAGAATGTTAGTTGAGGATGTTAGAAGAGAGAGAATGTTAGTTGAGGATGTTAGAAGAGAGAGAATGTTAGTTGAGGATGTTAGAAGAGAGAGAATGTTAGTTGAGGATGTTAGAAGAGAGAGAATGTTAGTTGAGGATGTTAGAAGAGAGAGAATGTTAGTTGAGAATGTTAGAAGAGAGAGAATGTTAGTTGAGGATGTTAGAAGAGAGAGAATGTTAGTTGAGGATGTTAGAAGAGAGAGAATGTTAGTTGAGGATGTTAGAAGAGAGAGAATGTTAGTTGAGGATGTTAGAAGAGAGAGAATGTTAGTTGAGGATGTTAGAAGAGAGAGAATGTTAGTTGAGGATGTTAGAAGAGAGAGAATGTTAGTTGAGGATGTTAGAAGAGAGAGAATGTTAGTTGAGGATGTTAGAAGAGAGAGAATGTTAGTTGAGAATGTAGAAGAGTGAAATGTTATTTGAGGATGTTAGAAGAGAGAGAATGTTAGTTGAGGATGTTAGAAGAGAGAGAATGTTAGTTGAGGATGTTAGAAGAGAGAGAATGTTAGTTGAGGATGTTAGAAGAGAGAGAATGTTAGTTGAGGATGTTAGAAGAGAGAGAATGTTAGTTGAGGATGTTAGAAGAGAGAGAATGTTAGTTGAGGATGTTAGAAGAGAGAGAATGTTAGTTGAGGATGTTAGAAGAGAGAGAATGTTAGTTGAGGATGTTAGAAGAGAGAGAATGTTAGTTGAGGATGTTAGAAGAGAGAGAATGTTAGTTGAGGATGTTAGAAGAGAGAGAATGTTAGTTGAGGATGTTAGAAGAGAGAGAATGTTAGTTGAGATGTTAGAAGAGAGAGAATGTTAGTTGAGGATGTTAGAAGAGAGAGAATGTTAGTTGAGGATGTTAGAAGAGAGAGAATGTTAGTTGAGATGTTAGAAGAGAGAGAATGTTAGTTGAGGATGTTAGAAGAGAGAGAATGTTAGTTGAGGATGTTAGAAGAGAGAGAATGTTAGTTGAGGATGTTAGAAGAGAGAGAATGTTAGTTGAGGATGTTAGAAGAGAGAGAATGTTAGTTGAGGATGTTAGAAGAGAGAGAATGTTAGTTGAGGATGTTAGAAGAGAGAGAATGTTAGTTGAGGATGTTAGAAGAGAGAGAATGTTAGTTGAGGATGTTAGAAGAGAGAGAATGTTAGTTGAGGATGTTAGAAGAGAGAGAATGTTAGTTGAGGATGTTAGAAGAGAGAGAATGTTAGTTGAGGATGTTAGAAGAGAGAGAATGTTAGTTGAGGATGTTAGAAGAGAGAGAATGTTAGTTGAGGATGTTAGAAGAGAGAGAATGTTAGTTGAGGATGTTAGAAGAGAGAGAATGTTAGTTGAGGATGTTAGAAGAGAGAGAATGTTAGTTGAGGATGTTAGAAGAGAGAGAATGTTAGTTGAGATGTTAGAAGAGAGAGAATGTTAGTTGAGGATGTTAGAAGAGAGAGAATGTTAGTTGAGGATGTTAGAAGAGAGAGAATGTTAGTTGAGGATGTTAGAAGAGAGAGAATGTTAGTTGAGGATGTTAGAAGAGAGAGAATGTTAGTTGAGGATGTTAGAAGAGAGAGAATGTTAGTTGAGGATGTTAGAAGAGAGAGAATGTTAGTTGAGGATGTTAGAAGAGAGAGAATGTTAGTTGATGATGTTAGAAGAGAGAGAATGTTAGTTGAGGATGTTAGAAGAGAGAGAATGTTAGTTGAGGATGTTAGAAGAGAGAGAATGTTAGTTGAGAATGTTAGAAGAGTGAGAATGTTAGTTGAGATGTTAGAAGAGAGAGAATGTTAGTTGAGGATGTTAGAAGAGAGAGAATGTTAGTTGAGGATGTTAGAAGAGAGAGAATGTTAGTTGAGAATGTTAGAAGAGAGAGAATGTTAGTTGAGGATGTTAGAAGAGAGAGAATGTTAGTTGATGATGTTAGAAGAGAGAGAATGTTAGTTGAGGATGTTAGAAGAGAGAGAATGTTAGTTGAGGATGTTAGAAGAGAGAGAATGTTAGTTGAGGATGTTAGAAGAGAGAGAATGTTAGTTGAGGATGTTAGAAGAGTGAGAATGTTAGTTGAGATGTTAGTTGAGATGTTAGAAGAGAGAGAATGTTAGTTGAGGATGTTAGAAGAGAGAGAATGTTAGTTGAGGATGTTAGAAGAGAGAGAATGTTAGTTGAGAATGTTAGAAGAGTGAGAATGTTAGTTGAGGATGTTAGAAGAGAGAGAATGTTAGTTGATGATGTTAGAAGAGAGAGAATGTTAGTTGAGGATGTTAGAAGAGAGAGAATGTTAGTTGAGGATGTTAGAAGAGAGAGAATGTTAGTTGAGGATGTTAGAAGAGTGAGAATGTTAGTTGAGGATGTTAGAAGAGAGAGAATGTTAGTTGAGGATGTTAGAAGAGAGAGAATGTTAGTTGAGGATGTTAGAAGAGAGAGAATGTTAGTTGAGGATGTTAGAAGAGTGAGAATGTTAGTTGAGGATGTTAGAAGAGTGAGAATGTTAGTTGAGGATGTTAGAAGAGAGAGAATGTTAGTTGAGGATGTTAGAAGAGAGAGAATGTTAGTTGAGGATGTTAGAAGAGAGAGAATGTTAGTTGAGGATGTTAGAAGAGAGAGAATGTTAGTTGAGGATGTTAGAAGAGTGAGAATGTTAGTTGAGGATGTTAGAAGAGAGAGAATGTTAGTTGAGGATGTTAGAAGAGAGAGAATGTTAGTTGAGGATGTTAGAAGAGAGAGAATGTTAGTTGAGGATGTTAGAAGAGTGAGAATGTTAGTTGAGGATGTTAGAAGAGAGAGAATGTTAGTTGATGATGTTAGAAGAGAGAGAATGTTAGTTGAGGATGTTAGAAGAGAGAGAATGTTAGTTGAGGATGTTAGAAGAGAGAGAATGTTAGTTGAGGATGTTAGAAGAGAGAGAATGTTAGTTGAGGATGTTAGAAGAGAGAATGTTAGTTGAGAATGTTAGAAGAGAGAGAATGTTAGTTGAGGATGTTAGAAGAGAGAGAATGTTAGTTGAGGATGTTAGAAGAGAGAGAATGTTAGTTGAGGATGTTAGAAGAGAGAGAATGTTAGTTGAGGATGTTAGAAGAGAGAGAATGTTAGTTGAGGATGTTAGAAGAGAGAGAATGTTAGTTGAGGATGTTAGAAGAGAGAGAATGTTAGTTGAGGATGTTAGAAGAGAGAGAATGTTAGTTGAGGATGTTAGAAGAGAGAGAATGTTAGTTGAGGATGTTAGAAGAGAGAGAATGTTAGTTGAGGATGTTAGAAGAGAGAGAATGTTAGTTGAGGATGTTAGAAGAGAGAGAATGTTAGTTGAGGATGTTAGAAGAGAGAGAATGTTAGTTGAGGATGTTAGAAGAGAGAGAATGTTAGTTGAGGATGTTAGAAGAGAGAGAATGTTAGTTGAGGATGTTAGAAGAGAGAGAATGTTAGTTGAGTATTGTAGAAGAGTGAGAATGTTAGTTGAGGATGTTAGAAGAGAGAGAATGTTAGTTGATGATGTTAGAAGAGAGAGAATGTTAGTTGAGGATGTTAGAAGAGAGAGAATGTTAGTTGAGGATGTTAGAAGAGAGAGAATGTTAGTTGAGAATGTAGAAGAGTGAGAATGTTAGTTGAGGATGTTAGAAGAGAGAGAATGTTAGTTGAGGATGTTAGAAGAGAGAGAATGTTAGTTGAGGATGTTAGAAGAGAGAGAATGTTAGTTGAGGATGTTAGAAGAGTGAGAATGTTAGTTGAGGATGTTAGAAGAGAGAGAATGTTAGTTGAGGATGTTAGAAGAGAGAGAATGTTAGTTGAGGATGTTAGAAGAGAGAGAATGTTAGTTGAGGATGTTAGAAGAGAGAGAATGTTAGTTGAGGATGTTAGAAGAGAGAGAATGTTAGTTGAGGATGTTAGAAGAGAGAGAATGTTAGTTGAGGATGTTAGAAGAGTGAGAATGTTAGTTGAGGATGTTAGAAGAGAGAGAATGTTAGTTGAGGATGTTAGAAGAGAGAGAATGTTAGTTGAGGATGTTAGAAGAGAGAGAATGTTAGTTGAGGATGTTAGAAGAGAGAGAATGTTAGTTGAGGATGTTAGAAGAGAGAGAATGTTAGTTGAGGATGTTAGAAGAGAGAGAATGTTAGTTGAGGATGTTAGAAGAGAGAGAATGTTAGTTGAGGATGTTAGAAGAGAGAGAATGTTAGTTGAGGATGTTAGAAGAGAGAGAATGTTAGTTGAGGATGTTAGAAGAGAGAGAATGTTAGTTGAGGATGTTAGAAGAGAGAGAATGTTAGTTGAGGATGTTAGAAGAGAGAGAATGTTAGTTGAGGATGTTAGAAGAGAGAGAATGTTAGTTGAGGATGTTAGAAGAGAGAGAATGTTAGTTGAGGATGTTAGAAGAGAGAGAATGTTAGTTGAGAATGTTAGAAGAGAGAGAATGTTAGTTGAGGATGTTAGAAGAGAGAGAATGTTAGTTGAGGATGTTAGAAGAGAGAGAATGTTAGTTGAGGATGTTAGAAGAGAGAGAATGTTAGTTGAGGATGTTAGAAGAGAGAGAATGTTAGTTGAGGATGTTAGAAGAGAGAGAATGTTAGTTGAGGATGTTAGAAGAGTGAGAATGTTAGTTGAGGATGTTAGAAGAGAGAGAATGTTAGTTGAGGATGTTAGAAGAGAGAGAATGTTAGTTGAGGATGTTAGAAGAGTGAGAATGTTAGTTGAGAATGTTAGAAGAGAGAGAATGTTAGTTGAGGATGTTAGAAGAGAGAGAATGTTAGTTGATGATGTTAGAAGAGAGAGAATGTTAGTTGAGATGTTAGAAGAGAGAGAATGTTAGTTGAGGATGTTAGAAGAGAGAGAATGTTAGTTGAGGATGTTAGAAGAGAGAGAATGTTAGTTGAGAATGTAGAAGAGTGAGAATGTTAGTTGAGGATGTTAGAAGAGAGAGAATGTTAGTTGATGATGTTAGAAGAGAGAATGTTAGTTGATGATGTTAGAAGAGAGAGAATGTTAGTTGAGGATGTTAGAAGAGAGAGAATGTTAGTTGAGGATGTTAGAAGAGAGAGAATGTTAGTTGAGAATAGTAGAAGAGTGAAAATGTTAGGTGAGAATGTTAGTTGAGGATGTTAGAAGAGAGAGAATGTTAGTTGAGGATGTTAGAAGAGAGAGAATGTTAGTTGAGGATGTTAGAAGAGAGAGAATGTTAGTTGAGAATGTTAGAAGAGTGAGAATGTTAGTTGAGGATGTTAGAAGAGAGAGAATGTTAGTTGAGGATGTTAGAAGAGAGAGAATGTTAGTTGAGGATGTTAGAAGAGAGAGAATGTTAGTTGAGGATGTTAGAAGAGAGAAATGTTATTTGAGGATGTTAGAAGAGAGAGAATGTTAGTTGAGGATGTTAGAAGAGAGAGAATGTTAGTTGAGGATGTTAGAAGAGAGAGAATGTTAGTTGAGGATGTTAGAAGAGAGAGAATGTTAGTTGAGGATGTTAGAAGAGAGAGAATGTTAGTTGAGGATGTTAGAAGAGAGAGAATGTTAGTTGAGGATGTTAGAAGAGAGAGAATGTTAGTTGAGGATGTTAGAAGAGAGAGAATGTTAGTTGAGGATGTTAGAAGAGAGAGAATGTTAGTTGAGGATGTTAGAAGAGAGAGAATGTTAGTTGAGGATGTTAGAAGAGAGAGAATGTTAGTTGAGGATGTTAGAAGAGAGAGAATGTTAGTTGAGAATGTTAGAAGAGTGAGAATGTTAGTTGAGGATGTTAGAAGAGAGAGAATGTTAGTTGAGGATGTTAGAAGAGAGAGAATGTTAGTTGAGGATGTTAGAAGAGAGAGAATGTTAGTTGAGGATGTTAGAAGAGAGAGAATGTTAGTTGAGGATGTTAGAAGAGAGAGAATGTTAGTTGAGGATGTTAGAAGAGAGAGAATGTTAGTTGAGGATGTTAGAAGAGAGAGAATGTTAGTTGAGGATGTTAGAAGAGAGAGAATGTTAGTTGAGGATGTTAGAAGAGAGAATGTTAGTTGAGGATGTTAGAAGAGAGAGAATGTTAGTTGAGGATGTTAGAAGAGAGAGAATGTTAGTTGAGGATGTTAGAAGAGAGAGAATGTTAGTTGAGGATGTTAGAAGAGAGAGAATGTTAGTTGAGGATGTTAGAAGAGAGAGAATGTTAGTTGAGGATGTTAGAAGAGAGAGAATGTTAGTTGAGGATGTTAGAAGAGAGAGAATGTTAGTTGAGGATGTTAGAAGAGAGAGAATGTTAGTTGAGGATGTTAGAAGAGAGAGAATGTTAGTTGAGGATGTTAGAAGAGAGAGAATGTTAGTTGAGGATGTTAGAAGAGAGAGAATGTTAGTTGAGGATGTTAGAAGAGAGAGAATGTTAGTTGAGGATGTTAGAAGAGAGAGAATGTTAGTTGAGGATGTTAGAAGAGAGAGAATGTTAGTTGAGGATGTTAGAAGAGAGAGAATGTTAGTTGAGGATGTTAGAAGAGAGAGAATGTTAGTTGAGGATGTTAGAAGAGTGAGAATGTTAGTTGAGGATGTTAGAAGAGAGAGAATGTTAGTTGAGGATGTTAGAAGAGAGAGAATGTTAGTTGAGGATGTTAGAAGAGAGAGAATGTTAGTTGAGGATGTTAGAAGAGAGAGAATGTTAGTTGAGGATGTTAGAAGAGAGAGAATGTTAGTTGAGGATGTTAGAAGAGAGAGAATGTTAGTTGAGGATGTTAGAAGAGAGAGAATGTTAGTTGAGGATGTTAGAAGAGAGAGAATGTTAGTTGAGGATGTTAGAAGAGAGAGAATGTTAGTTGAGGATGTTAGAAGAGAGAGAATGTTAGTTGAGGATGTTAGAAGAGTGAGAATGTTAGTTGAGGATGTTAGAAGAGAGAGAATGTTAGTTGAGGATGTTAGAAGAGAGAGAATGTTAGTTGAGGATGTTAGAAGAGAGAGAATGTTAGTTGAGGATGTTAGAAGAGAGAGAATGTTAGTTGAGGATGTTAGAAGAGAGAGAATGTTAGTTGAGGATGTTAGAAGAGAGAGAATGTTAGTTGAGGATGTTAGAAGAGAGAGAATGTTAGTTGAGGATGTTAGAAGAGAGAGAATGTTAGTTGAGGATGTTAGAAGAGAGAGAATGTTAGTTGAGGATGTTAGAAGAGAGAGAATGTTAGTTGAGGATGTTAGAAGAGAGAGAATGTTAGTTGAGAATAGTAGAAGAGTGAAAATGTTAGGGTGAGAATGTTAGTTGAGGATGTTAGAAGAGAGAGAATGTTAGTTGAGGATGTTAGAAGAGTGAGAATGTTAGTTGAGAATGTTAGAAGAGAGAGAATGTTAGTTGAGGATGTTAGAAGAGAGAGAATGTTAGTTGAGGATGTTAGAAGAGAGAGAATGTTAGTTGAGGATGTTAGAAGAGAGAGAATGTTAGTTGAGGATGTTAGAAGAGAGAGAATGTTAGTTGAGAATGTTAGAAGAGAGAGAATGTTAGTTGAGGATGTTAGAAGAGAGAGAATGTTAGTTGAGGATGTTAGAAGAGAGAGAATGTTAGTTGAGGATGTTAGAAGAGAGAGAATGTTAGTTGAGGATGTTAGAAGAGAGAGAATGTTAGTTGAGGATGTTAGAAGAGAGAGAATGTTAGTTGAGGATGTTAGAAGAGAGAGAATGTTAGTTGAGGATGTTAGAAGAGAGAGAATGTTAGTTGAGGATGTTAGAAGAGTGAGAATGTTAGTTGAGGATGTTAGAAGAGTGAGAATGTTAGTTGAGGATGTTAGAAGAGAGAGAATGTTAGTTGATGATGTTAGAAGAGAGAGAATGTTAGTTGAGGATGTTAGAAGAGAGAGAATGTTAGTTGAGGATGTTAGAAGAGAGAGAATGTTAGTTGAGGATGTTAGAAGAGTGAGAATGTTAGTTGAGGATGTTAGAAGAGAG
>CP137666.1:38869677-38910054 GCA_037976565.1 Mesocentrotus franciscanus
GTATATTTTCTTTGTTAAGAAGAGTGTTTGATGCCATATTAGAATTAAACAAAACAAAAATAAAGAAATCCATTCCTTTCTCATTTCCATACTACTGGTTAATTTGCTTTAAAATTTGAACAAAGTTATTTTCATGACAAAGTACTTCTATCCATGAAATATCATCAAAATTAGGGAGGATGTGCCAATCAGACTACTTTCTTTGAATGCCGTACTATTTGATTAATATCGTACTATTTCTAGGTGATGTTTCCATGATCTGGTTTTAAATCTTGTTTGGTTTCTTTCTTCTTTTTTCTGCCACAGATGCCGAAGTTGTACCACCACAAGCTAGTCAAGATTTTGATTCCGACTAACCCATTCTGTAAAGGTCGACTGCCTTGGAAATTTTAAGCTATTGTGTCTTGTATCGAGACCTTTTTTAAGCAAGATAATAACAATTGTTTCATAAATAAACGCCTCCTTATATTTTTACAAATTTTTGAAAAGCTCTCCAAGATGCTCGTCTAATGGTGGACCCGCCCTTAAAATTCTCAGAGTTCCTCGGAATGATTGACCGAAGGATTTGTGATGTCATATCGAGAACGATCTCCGCTTAGGCGAGCTACGGTGCTTGCTAGCCAGCTCTGCATTCATATGTTTTGTACACAAACATAAACATTAACTTTTTATTAAAAAGTGTGCTATACATCTTTACTTGTTATTTGTTGTGGTGAAATTTCACCAATGGCCAAATTTGAAAAAGAGAGCCATACCATGAGCCAAAGAAGGTCGTAATTGATTTGAATGCCTGTATAATGTGTCAACTAAATGCATGCTATAAAGAATTCAAAGGTAAGAAAACAATATTTCATATATCTAATTGACTGAATGTTTTTCGTACAACCAAGAAACTTGTGTTTTGTCCTTTTCAAGCTCTTCTATTTCTTCTCTTCTCTTTCAAATTTCCTCTCTTCTAATATAAACATTTAGCAATTGCTTCACTTCACACATTCAAGCAATGTATCCCTCCTGGAAAAAAGGGTTTATAGATGTGTTAACAATAGATATGGTGACGAAATGTATCAGCATCTCTGAAATTCCAAAGCAACAAAAATGTCGGCAATTTCTCTGAATTTAATTTTTATTTTTATGAAAACTTGTTTACATTAATTGCCTAGTTCCTGATACAGAAATGGTGGACACTTTATTAATTTCTTTATATTTTTGTGCTGAACATATGTAGAAGAATCCTCCTGAAACAAGGACATTGGAACCACCCAGCAGTGTAGGGAATCGTGTCATAAACAGTAGTATTCGTCTGCCAGAAAGTTTGTTTTGTTTTACTCGGGAAGTAGTGAGGATTGTTATCATATTCGTACAATGTATGTCAGTATGTTTGGTTGTGTTAAGTGTAAGCGACAATTCATTTTATAACAGCTCCTATCGTCCTAGCATTCATTGACAGTATATTGTGACACAGTGAGATACCTTAAAGTTAAACTTGAAACTATGATTACATCTTTTGTTCTCAAACGAAAGTACCAAAGAAATATGTACAAAATTGTATTCATATTTACAACAGTTTGTTTATTACACATAAAATAAAGTATGTTTTATCACAAAATCAGTTATTAGGTGGTCTGTCGGTATCGACAGATCACCTATTGTTCGTCAGAATTTTCTTTCTTTATTTATTAGGTGGTCTGTCATTGACAGATCACCTATTATTTTGTCAGAATTTTCTTTCTTTATTTATTTATTTATTTATTTATTCTTTATTTATTTTATTTCATCCGTACACTTTTTTGTGTAGCGTTTACTCGAAATCGACATGGTCAATTTCCTTCAATTTCTGTCAGTCATCAGGCCCTATAATATCAAGTTCTAGTAACTTTCTCAAGGTCATGGGGTCATCGTGACGTCATCCAGGCGCCATTTTGTAAACATCAGGTCATTATCTTATCTCGATAACGAGTCATCAAAAATCAACCATATTTGGTATACATCAATTTTAGGTCAAAGGTCAACAAAAAATGTCGACAAAATCCGCGTGCGCACCTCGACCCCGCGCGCATCAAAATTTCAAAATGCTCCAATTCGTCCCAAATTTTGTTTGCACACGTTTCAGGCCATTTTAAGCATTTTCAAAATTTGCGCACGCATGCGCGCGCGTTTTGCGCGTTTTGGCATTTTGCAACATCAAATCACCGAATTTTTTCTGCATCATATTTGGCACATTTTTCCAAGCATTTTGATACCTTGTTCACTTTTTCTGACCAGTAATAACGCAATGAGCGTCCGTCAAAGTATAACAGCACCCGCGGACCGCTATCTCTATCCACAATACATAGGCAAAAACATGCCTATACAAAACTCATTGTAACTCTTCAGAATGGATGGATACCCCAATTTTTTTCATATTTGGATAGATTATGAGTCGGAGATATGATTTCATGTCTCATTTGACCCTCAATCAACTCATGACGTCATCATATCGGCCTCCGAACTCAAAATTTCAATTTGCATATTATGACGTCAGCATATTTTTGGAAAATTGATTGTATCTCTGTAAATATTGATCGATTTTCTTCCAAATTTTGATATGTTCTAGCTGAGACAATTCTCTACAAATGCAGTCACCACGATTTTTCATTTTGACAAAGGCATCATGACGTATTTTTGCAATTAAAGGAGGCATGTCAATTTTTCACATTTTGCGTGTATTCTCTATGGGACATGACTTTTTCTCAACTGGATTCTACATTCCGTCTTTCGCGAGCAATATCTCCGTCGTTTTAGTTTTGTTTTGCTGAGCTTTGAGTATGTTGTAGCTGAGACAATAAGCTATCACAAGTGTGCCCTTTATTTTTCGATCAGATGCCGGGATCATGCTCATATTTCACTTGCAAAGTGGGATTTGAGAATTCCATTTTCCGTTCACGTGTAATGTCTATGTGGATTATTTTGGTATAGTGGTCATAGCACTTGCCTCCCATTCCGGCGACCCAAGTTCGATTCCTGGTGGGTCATTTTTTTTTTTTTTTGCCGTCGTTTTAAATTTGATTTTATGATCTTCTTCGACTATTATAACATATTATCATATACAATCACAAACAATGTAATAAAATGCCTAATTTTGCGTGTTATATCTATGGGAGAAGAATGTCAATCGTTTGAGTACAACCCTATGGGAAATCTGATTCCTTGTCGTGTATTAAACCTATAGGGTTAATCTCCCAAGTCTGTTGGAATATATCAAATCATCCCATTTTCATGATGTTTAGTCTCCTTCCCAGACGTTTATACTTTCCAGTAATTCAGCCTAGGTATATGCAATCTTTACGTCTCTCCCGCGGACATAGAATTGTTTACATGTCTATAACTTCTCTCTTTCTCTATAATATAGTAAATATTCAATTCTATTTATGCTGGAAATATTAAAAGCATCGTTCTCCATTGCATCTCTTTCTCTTGCTCTCTCTCTCTCTCTCTCTCCCTTCCCCTCTCTTGATCTGCCCTCTATCCTTCTCTTGCTCTCTCATTGCATCTCTCTCTCTACTCTTTCACTCTCTCCCTATCTCAGTCTCCCTCTCTTGCTCTGCCTAGCTCCCTCTGTCTCTGCCTCTCATTGTATACTCTCTCACCCTCTCCCTTTCCCGCCTCTGGTTCTCGTTCTCCCTCCGATATCTATTGTAATTTTCTTTAATTTCCACTAGCTCTTCATTTTGCCCTTTGTATTCTTATTTCACCCCTACCATGTTTCCTTATACTATCCTCTCTACTTCAAAGTGTATGCATTCTGATTCCTTTTCTTTCCTCGGTCCAGCTCATGTATTTTTACATGTCAATAACTCGTCTCCCTCTCTCCTTCTCTATATCTATATTTTCATTAAATTTCATTATGATCATGATTTTGATCATAATCATTTCTCAATATTTTGTTCATCAGTTAAGTTATCACTTCAGTTCAGGTCACAGTTCAATCTATCAGTTCATTCATCAGTTCATCAGTTTAGCTCATCAATTCAGTTCATTTCACATCAGTTCAATATATCAGTTCATCAGTACTTCATTCATCAGTTCATATCTTAATACATCATTTTACATTAACATCATTAAATTGGATCATTGAATTGAAGATTAGCATGATCATAAGAATTGAAGACAGATCACCTAATTCGTCCTGATGACGAATTACTTTTCTAGTTTATTCTTTATTCTTTATTAGGTGATCTGTCATTGACAGATCACCTATTGATTTTGTCAGAATTTTCTTTCTTTATTATTAGGTGATCTGTCATTGACAGATCACCTATTGATTTCGTCAGAATTTTCTTTCTTTATTATTATTATTTATTTATTTATTTATTAGGTGGTCTGTCAACGACAGACTACCTATTGATTCGTCAGAATTTTCTTTCTTTATTATTTCTTCCGTACACTTTTTTGTGTAAACGTTTTCGAAATCGACATGGTCAATTTCCTTCGAATTTCTGTCAGTCATCAGGCCCTATAATATCAAGTTCCAGTAACCTTCTCAAGGTCATGGAGTCATCGTGACGTCATCCAGGCGCCATTTTGTGATATTTTCTGAAAATCACAAACGATCATAACTTCATAACAGAAAGTCATTTCTCATTCATATTTACCATGATCAAGGTCAATATCCGTCCGGTCAATTTCAGGTCAATAAACGCGCGCGCGTACGTCCGCGCGTCAGTGCGCGCGCAAATTTAAAATGCTCAAAATCGTCTCAAATTCATTTTGCATACGTTTCAGGTCATTTTAAGCATTTCGCAAAAAAACGCGAAAACGCCAATTTTCGCGCGTTTTCGTTCGTGACGGCCGAACGAAAAATAATTCCTCCTAGTTTATTTTTGACATGATGTTCCTCATTTTTTCTGAACAATTTGATACCATGTTTATCCTTTTATGACCATTAATAACGGAATGAGCGTCCGTTCAAGAAACATGTCCGTGCGCGCAGCTCTTGTAATACATAGCATATATGGGCAAAAACATGCCTATACAAAATCCATTATAGCTCTTTGGGATGCACGGGGACCTTCAATTTTTTCATATTTGATTAGATCATGAGTCGGAGATATGATTTCTGGTCTCATTTGGCCATTATATATATCGTGACATCATCATAATGGCCTTGGAACTCAAAAACGAATTTGCATATTATGACGTCAGCATATTTATGGAAAATTGATCGTATCTCTCTCAATATTGATCAATTTTCTTTTAAATTTCGATATGATGTAGTTAAGACAATTCTCTACAAGATTAGTGCACATCATTTTTCATTTTGATGACGTTATCATGGTGAAAATTTCATTTGAAGATGACATGTCAGAATTTTCTTAATTTGCGTGTTATGTCTATGGACGGTGAATTTCGTTCACATCATGAATCTACATGACATTAATCTTTGAGCACTATCTAGCTTATTTGTGCTCTATTTTCTCCCAAATTTGGGTATGTTATAGCTGAGACTATGGGCTATAAAAACCGTGCTTTTGGTTTTTGATCAGATGTTGGGATCATGTCAAAACTTTCAATTGAAAGTTGAAATTGCGAATTCGGTAGAACTTTGCAGGAACCATGCATTAGGTGATACGTACGTATTATTAGGTGGTCTGTCAACGACAGACTACCTATTGATTTCGTCAGAATTTTCTTTCTTTATTATTTCTTCCGTACACTTTTTGTGTAAACGTTTACTCGAAATCGACATGGTCAATTTCCTTCAATTTCTGTCAGTCATCAGGCCCTATAATATCAAGTTCCAGTAACCTTCTCAAGGTCATGGAGTCATCGTGACGTCATCCAGGCGCCATTTTGTGATATTTTCTGAAAATCACAAACGATCATAACTTCATAACAGAAAGTCATTTCTCATTCATATTTACCATGATCAAGGTCAATATCCGTCCGGTCAATTTCAGGTCAATAAACGCGCGCGCGGTACGTCCGCGTCAGTGCGCGCAAATTTAAAAATGCTCAAAATCGTCTCAAATTCATTTTGCATACGTTTCAGGTCATTTTAAGCATTTCGCAAAAACGCGAAAACGCATTTTCGCGCGTTTTCGTTCGTGACGGCCGAACGAAAAATAATTCCTCCTAGTTTATTTTTGACATGATGTTCCTCATTTTTTCTGAACAATTTGATACCATGTTTATCCTTTTATGACCATTAATAACGGAATGAGCGTCCGTTCAAGAAACATGTCCGTGCGCGCGAGCTCTTGTAATACATAGCATATATGGGCAAAAACATGCCTATACAAAATCCATTATAGCTCTTTGGGATGCACGGGACCTTCAATTTTTTTCATATTTGATTAGATCATGAGTCGGAGATATGATTTCTGGTCTCATTTGGCCATTATATATATCGTGACATCATCATAATGGCCTTGGAACTCAAAAACGAATTTGCATATTATGACGTCAGCATATTTATGGAAAATTGATCGTATCTCTCTCAATATTGATCAATTTTCTTTTAAATTTCGATATGATGTAGTTAAGACAATTCTCTACAAGATTAGTGCACATCATTTTTCATTTTGATGACGTTATCATGGTGAAAATTTCATTTGAAGATGACATGTCAGAATTTTCTTAATTTGCGTGTTATGTCTATGGACGGTGAATTTCGTTCACATCATGAATCTACATGACATTAATCTTTGAGCACTATCTAGCTTATTTGTGCTCTATTTTCTCCCAAATTTGGGTATGTTATAGCTGAGACTATGGGCTATAAAAACCGTGCTTTTGGTTTTTGATCAGATGTTGGGATCATGTCAAAACTTTCAATTGAAAGTTGAAATTGCGAATTCGGTAGAACTTTGCAGGAACCATGCATTAGGTGATACGTACGTATTATTAGGTGGTCTGTCAACGACAGACTACCTATTGATTTCGTCAGAATTTTCTTTCTTTATTATTTCTTCCGTACACTTTTTGTGTAACGTTTACTCGAAATCGACATGGTCAATTTCCTTGAATTTCTGTCAGTCATCAGGCCCTATAATATCAAGTTCCAGTAACCTTCTCAAGGTCATGGAGTCATCGTGACGTCATCCAGGCGCCATTTTGTGATATTTTCTGAAAATCACAAACGATCATAACTTCATAACAGAAAGTCATTTCTCATTCATATTTACCATGATCAAGGTCAATATCCGTCCGGTCAATTTCAGGTCAATAAACGCGCGCGCGTACGTCCGCGCGTCAGTGCGCGCAAATTTAAAATGCTCAAAATCGTCTCAAATTCATTTTGCATACGTTTCAGGTCATTTTAAGCATTTCGCAAAAAAGCGAAAACGCGAATTTTCGCGTTTTCGTTCGTGACGGAACGAAAAATAATTCCTCCTAGTTTATTTTTGACATGATGTTCCTCATTTTTTTCTGAACAATTTGATACCATGTTTATCCTTTTATGACCATTAATAACGGAATGAGCGTCCGTTCAAGAAACATGTCCGTGCGCGCGAGCTCTTGTAATACATAGCATATATGGGCAAAAACATGCCTATACAAAATCCATTATAGCTCTTTGGGATGCACGGGGACCTTCAATTTTTTTCATATTTGATTAGATCATGAGTCGGAGATATGATTTCTGGTCTCATTTGGCCATTATATATATCGTGACATCATCATAATGGCCTTGGAACTCAAAAACGAATTTGCATATTATGACGTCAGCATATTTATGGAAAATTGATCGTATCTCTCAATATTGATCAATTTTCTTTTAAATTTCGATATGATGTAGTTAAGACAATTCTCTACAAGATTAGTGCACATCATTTTTCATTTTGATGACGTTATCATGGTGAAAATTTCATTTGAAGATGACATGTCAGAATTTTCTTAATTTGCGTGTTATGTCTATGGACGGTGAATTTCGTTCACATCATGAATCTACATGACATTAATCTTTGAGCACTATCTAGCTTATTTGTGCTCTATTTTCTCCCAAATTTGGGTATGTTATAGCTGAGACTATGGGCTATAAAAACCGTGCTTTTGGTTTTTGATCAGATGTTGGGATCATGTCAAAACTTTCAATTGAAAGTTGAAATTGCGAATTCGGTAGAACTTTGCAGGAACCATGCATTAGGTGATACGTACGTATTATTAGGTGGTCTGTCAACGACAGACTACCTATTGATTTCGTCAGAATTTTCTTTCTTTATTATTTCTTCCGTACACTTTTTTGTGTAAACGTTTACTCGAAATCGACATGGTCAATTTCCTTCGAATTTCTGTCAGTCATCAGGCCCTATAATATCAAGTTCCAGTAACCTTCTCAAGGTCATGGAGTCATCGTGACGTCATCCAGGCGCCATTTTGTGATATTTTCTGAAAATCACAAACGATCATAACTTCATAACAGAAAGTCATTTCTCATTCATATTTACCATGATCAAGGTCAATATCCGTCCGGTCAATTTCAGGTCAATAAACGCGCGCGCGCGTACGTCCGCGCGTCAGTGCGCGCGCAAATTTAAAAATGCTCAAAATCGTCTCAAATTCATTTTGCATACGTTTCAGGTCATTTTAAGCATTTCGCAAAAAAGCGAATTTTCGCGCGTTTTCGTTCGTGACGGCCGAACGAAAAATAATTCCTCCTAGTTTATTTTTGACATGATGTTCCTCATTTTTTCTGAACAATTTGATACCATGTTTATCCTTTTATGACCATTAATAACGGAATGAGCGTCCGTTCAAGAAACATGTCCGCGCGAGCTCTTGTAATACATAGCATATATGGGCAAAAACATGCCTATACAAAATCCATTATAGCTCTTTGGGATGCACGGGGACCTTCAATTTTTTTCATATTTGATTAGATCATGAGTCGGAGATATGATTTCTGGTCTCATTTGGCCATTATATATATCGTGACATCATCATAATGGCCTTGGAACTCAAAAAACGAATTTGCATATTATGACGTCAGCATATTTATGGAAAATTGATCGTATCTCTCTCAATATTGATCAATTTTCTTTTAAATTTCGATATGATGTAGTTAAGACAATTCTCTACAAGATTAGTGCACATCATTTTTCATTTTGATGACGTTATCATGGTGAAAATTTCATTTGAAGATGACATGTCAGAATTTTCTTAATTTGCGTGTTATGTCTATGGACGGTGAATTTCGTTCACATCATGAATCTACATGACATTAATCTTTGAGCACTATCTAGCTTATTTGTGCTCTATTTTCTCCCAAATTTGGGTATGTTATAGCTGAGACTATGGGCTATAAAAACCGAGCTTTTGGTTTTTGATCAGACGATGGGAACATGTCGAAATTTTCAATTGAATGTTGAAATCGCGACTATGCTAAGGCCGTTTGTCAGCTTTGCAAGTCTATGAAATATTTTGGTCCATTGGTTAAAGCGCTTGCCTCCCATTCAATCGACCCAGGCTCTAAGCTTTGATTCCCCGTGGGTCATTTTTAAAAATTTATTTTTGGTTCTGTTTTTACATATGATTTGATCACCTCTTCCACTGTCATAACATATACAATCACAAACAACGTAATAGAATGCCTAATTTTGCACGTTATTTCTCTGGGAGAGGAATGTCAATAGTTTGCGTGCAACCCTATGGGAAATCTGATTCCTTGTTATTGATTAAACCTATATAGTGTTAATCTGTCTATTGGTTAAGAAACTAGAAGTGGAATGGAAATGCTTGGACAAAAGCATTCAGCATGGAAATAAGACACTACCAACTAAAGAAACCAGCAAAACAACCATGGATGACAGAAAAGTTTCTGAACTTGATGCAGGAGAGGCAAAAGCAAGTCAGAAACTCCAAATCATACAGAGACATCAATAAGGTAATTGATAATGAATGTAAAAAGCAAAAGAAGAATGGCTAACTCAAAATTTGTTACAATAGAGCATTTCTCCAAGACAAACCAAACAAATGAAATGCACAGAGAAATCAAGCATTTTAAAAAGAAGAAAAACAAGGCAGCAAGCGGATGTATCAAGAACAAAGATGGAACATCTTCCTCTTTGAAAAGGAAGATATTAAACAAAGATGGGAAGAATATATCCAAGACCTATTTGATGATGACAGAGGTCAATAACTTCCAATCACTGACAACGAGGGTCCAAGTATACTCGAACCAGCAGTTAAACATGCTCTGCATTCACTGGGAGCTTCTTAATCTGAAGGCCCGGATGGGATTACACGGGATGAACTTGTGGCCTTAAAAGAATTTGGGATTGAACATTTGACTAGTATTTGCCAAATGATATACAATACAGGTCATATTCCTGAAGATCTGAAAAAGTCGATATTTGTGACAATTCCAAAGAAGCCTAAGGCAAGTGTATGTGAAGATTTCCGGACAAGTAGCCTTATGAGCCATGTAACCAAGTTGCTCTTAAAGATCATTCTCGACAAAATAAAATTTCAAATTGACAATGAAGTAGGAAAGAAACAGTTTGGTTTCGGACCTCAAAGTGGTACTAGAGAAGCCATATTCTGTATGAGAATGATGACAGAAAGGTATATTGCAGCTAGTAAACAAAGAACTATATGTGTGCTTTATTGACTACTCTAAAGCATTCGACAAAATTCACCACGCCAAATTGATTGAAAGCTTACAAAAAATTAATCTGGATGGTAAACATACGTCTCATATCTAAACTTTACTGGGAGCAGACAGCAAAATTAACAATGAAATTACAGGTTACACAAAAATCAAAAGAGGAGTACGTCAGGGATGCGCAATGTCCCCATCTCTGTTCAACTTGTGCACAGAGTTGGTATTCAGGAAATTTCAGATATGAAAGGTGTTAGTATTGGGGTGTAAATATTAATAATTTACGTTGTGCTGACGACACTGTACTTTGCGCAGAGAATAAAGCAGATTTACAACATGTATTTGATATTGTAAAAGTCAAAAGTGAAGAGTTTGGTCTATATATGCATGAATGTCAAGAAAACTAAGTCTATGATTTTTAGTAGAACAGAGAATACGCCTAGAATCTGTTTGAAACTCGATGGACATATTATTGAGCAGGTCAGTAATGACATCTACTTAGGACAAAATATCACAGATGATGCCAGATGCGAAGCAGAAAAAGAAGAATAGAAATAGCTAGGAATACATTTCTGGCAATGAAATACTCATTCACAGATAGAAAGGTGAAATTTGCGCTTAGGTTAAGACTAGTAAACTGTTATGTATGGTCTGTATGGAGCAGAAACATGGACAATAAGCAAGGCCATTGAAAATAGAATAACATCTTTTGAAATGTGAATTTACAGAAGAAAATGAAAATAACCTGGAAACGAATGAAAACAGACATAGAGATATTGCACATGGCAGGGCGTAAACAAATTGCACTGGTAGGATTAGTTAAAGAGAGAAAAGTGAAATACTTTGGTCATGTTAAAAGGCACCAGAGCCTCTTAAAGGATGTGTTGGAGGGAAGGGTGGAAGGAACTAGACCGAGAGCAAGACCCAGAATCAACTGGGAAGAGAATGTCAAGAACTGGAGTGGACTAAAAGAGTGCACTAGAATGGCAGAAGATAGAGTGAAATGGAAAGATGTTACAGTCAACCTCCGAACCGGGAGAAGATACTTAGATACTTAGATACTTCTCTCTTGCATTGTTTTTCTTCTCTCTTGTTTGCCCCCTCCTCCTTCTCTTGCTCTGTCTCTGCATTTCTCTCTCTCTCTCTATACTCTTTACCCTATCTCTCTCTCTCTCTCTTCTCTCTCTCTCTCCCTCACCTCTTTTGCCATGCCTCACTCTTATTTTCTTTCCCTGTCTCTCGCTGCCTCTGCCCTTCTCTTTTTCTTCTCTCTCACCCTTTCCCTTTCCCGCCTCTGGTTCTCGTTCTCCTCTATGATGTCTTGTAATGTTCTTTAATTTTCTATAGCTCTACTTTTTTTTTTTAGGTGATCTGTCATTGACAGATCACCTGTTTTGTCAGAATTTTCTTTCTTTATTTATTTATTTATTTATTATTTATTTATTTTTATTTCATCCGTACACTTTTTGTGTAACGTTTACTCGAAATCGACATGGTCAATTTCCTTCAAATTTCTGTCAGTCATCAGGCCCTATAATATCAAGTTCTAGTAACTTTCAAGGTCATGGGGTCATCGTGACGTCATCCAGGCGCCATTTTGTAAACATCAGGTCATTATCTTATCTCGATAACGAGTCATCAAAAATCAACCATATTTGGTATACATCAATTTTAGGTCAAAGGTCAACAAAAATGTCGACAAAATCCGCGCGCACCTCGACGCGCGCGTACGCGCGCATCAAAATTTCAAAATGCTCCAATTCGTCCCAAATTTTGTTTGCACACGTTTCAGGCCATTTTAAGCATTTTCAAAATTTGCGCGCACTTATGCGCGCGTTTTCGCGCGTTTTGGCATTTTGCAACATAGAATCACCAAATTTTCTGCCATCATATTTGGCATTTTTTCCAAGCATTTTGATACCTTGTTCACTTTTTCTGACCAGTAATAACGCAATGAGCGTCCGTCAAAGTATAACAGCACCCGCGGACCGCGCATATCTCTATCCACAATACATAGGCAAAAACATGCCTATACAAAACTCATTGTAACTCTTCAGAATGGATGGATACCCCAATTTTTTTCATATTTGGATAGATTATGAGTCGGAGATATGATTTCATGTCTCATTTGACCCTCAATCAACTCATGACGTCATCATATCGGCCTCCGAACTCAAAATTTCAATTTGCATATTATGACGTCAGCATATTTTGGAAAATTGATTGTATCTCTGTAAATATTGATCGATTTTCTTCCAAATTTTGATATGTTCTAGCTGAGACAATTCTCTACAAATGCAGTCACCACGATTTTCATTTTGACAAAGGCATCATGGCGTATTTTTGGGATTAAAGGAGGCATGTCAATTTTCACATTTTGCGTGTATTCTCTATGGGACATGACTTTTTCAAAACTGGATTCTACATTCCGTCTTTCGCGAGCAATATCTCCGTCGTTTTAGTTTTGTTTTTGCTGAGCTTTGAGTATGTTGTAGCTGAGACAATAAGCTATCACAAGTGTGCCCTTTATTTTTCGATCAGATGCCGGGATCATGCTCATATTTCACTTGCAAAGTGGGATTTGAGAATTCCATTTTCCGTTCACGTGTAATGTCTATGTGGATTATTTTGGTATAGTGGTCATAGCACTTGCCTCCCATTCCGGCGACCCAAGTTCGATTCCTGGTGGGTCATTTTTTTTTTTTTGCCGTCGTTTTAAATTTGATTTTATGATCTTCTTCGACTATTATAACATATTATCATATACAATCACAAACAATGTAATAAAATGCCTAATTTTGCGTGTTATATCTATGGGAGAAGAATGTCAATCGTTTGAGTACAACCCTATGGGAAATCTGATTCCTTGTCGTGTATTAAACCTATAGGGTTAATCTCCCAAGTCTGTTGGAATATATCAAATCATCCCATTTTCATGATGTTTAGTCTCCTTCCCAGACGTTTATACTTTCCAGTAATTCAGCCTAGGTATATGCAATCTTTACGTCTCTCCCGCGGACATAGAATTGTTTACATGTCTATAACTTCTCTCTTTCTCTATAATATAGTAAATATTCAATTCTATTTATGCTGGAAATATTAAAAGCATCGTTCTCCATTGCATCTCTTTCTCTTGCTCAGTCTCTCTCTCTCTCTTGCTCTGTTTCCTTCCCCTCTCTTGATCTGCCCTCTATCCTTCTCTTGCTCTCTCATTGCATCTCTCTCTCTACTCTTTCACTCTCTCCCTATCTCAGTCTCCCTCTCTTGCTCTGCCTAGCTCCCTCTGTCTCTGCCTCTCATTGTATACTCTCTCACCCTCTCCCTTTCCCGGCCTCTGGTTCTCGTTCTCCCTCCGATATCTATTGTAATTTTCTTTAATTTCCACTAGCTCTTCATTTTGCCCTTTGTATTCTTATTTCACCCCTACCATGTTTCCTTATACTATCCTCTCTACTTCAAAGTGTATGCATTCTGATTCCTCTTTCTTTCCTCGGTCCAGCTCATGTATTTTTACATGTCAATAACTCGTCTCCCTCTCTCCTTCTCTATATCTATATTTTCATTAAATTTCATTATGATCATGATTTTGATCATAATCATTTCTCAATATTTTGTTCATCAGTTAAGTTATCACTTCAGTTCAGGTCACAGTTCAATCTATCAGTTCATTCATCAGTTCATCAGTTTAGCTCATCAATTCAGTTCATTTCACATCAGTTCAATATATCAGTTCATCAGTACTTCATTCATCAGTTCATATCTTAATACATCATTTTACATTAACATCATTAAATTGGATCATTGAATTGAAGATTAGCATGATCATAAGAATTGAAGACAGATCACCTAATTCGTCCTGATGACGAATTACTTTTCTAGTTTATTCTTATTTCACCCCTACCATGTTTACCATGGAGAGAAACACGAATTGAAACACATTAGTAAACGGCGCTTTGGGATACCTGGTGATCCCAATTTTTTTTTTAAATTTGGATAAAGAATGAGTCGGAATATGATTTCATGTCTCATTTGGCCCTTAAGTATATCGTGACATCATCATAACGGCCTTGAAACTCAAAAGAATTTTCTTATTATGACGTCAGCATATTAATGGAAATTTGATTGTATCTCTGTAAATATTGATCGATTTTCTTCCAAATTTCGATATGTTGTAGCTGTGACAATCCTAAACAAGATCAGCGTTCACCAGATTTAAAGACAGACCACCTAATTCGTCCTCATGACGAATTACTTTTCTAGTTTTTATTTCATCCGTACACTTTTTTGTGTAAACGTTTACTCGAAATCGACATGGTCAATTTCCTTCAAATTTCTGTCAGTCATCAGGCCCTATAATATCAAGTTCTAGTAACTTTCTCAAGGTCATGGGGTCATCGTGACGTCATCCAGGCGCCATTTTGTAAACATCAGGTCATTATCTTATCTCGATAACGAGTCATCAAAAATCAACCATATTTGGTATACATCAATTTTAGGTCAACAACAAAATGTCGACAAAATCCGCGCGCACCTCGACGCGCGCGCATCAAAATTTCAAAATGCTCCAATTCGTCCCAAATTTTGTTTGCACACGTTTCAGGCCATTTTAAGCATTTTCAAAATTTGCGCGCGCACTTATGCGCGCGTTTTTGCGCGTTTGGCATTTTGCAACATAGAATCGCCAAATTTTCTCTGTCATCATATTTGGCATATTTTTCCAAGCATTTTGATACCTTGTTCACTTTTTCTGACCAGTAATAACGCAATGAGCGTCCGTCAAAGTATAACAGCACCCGCGGACCGCGCTATCTCTATCCACAATACATAGGCAAAAACATGCCTATACAAAACTCATTGTAACTCTTCAGAATGGATGGATACCCCAATTTTTTTCATATTTGGATAGATTATGAGTCGGAGATATGATTTCATGTCTCATTTGACCCTCAATCAACTCATGACGTCATCATATGGCCTCCGAACTCAAAATTTCAATTTGCATATTATGACGTCAGCATATTTTTGGAAAATTGATTGTATCTCTGTAAATATTGATCGATTTTCTTCCAAATTTTGATATGTTCTAGCTGAGACAATTCTCTACAAATGCAGTCACCACGATTTTCATTTTGACAAAGGCATCATGGCGTATTTTTGCGATTAAAGGAGGCATGTCAATTTTTCACATTTTGCGTGTATTCTCTATGGGACATGACTTTTTCAAAACTGGATTCTACATTCCCGTCTTTCGCGAGCAATATCTCCGTCGTTTTAGTTTTGTTTTGCTGAGCTTTGAGTATGTTGTAGCTGAGACAATAAGCTATCACAAGTGTGCCCTTTATTTTTCGATCAGATGCCGGGATCATGCTCATATTTCACTTGCAAAGTGGGATTTGAGAATTCCATTTTCCGTTCACGTGTAATGTCTATGTGGATTATTTTGGTATAGTGGTCATAGCACTTGCCTCCCATTCCGGCGACCCAAGTTCGATTCCTGGTGGGTCATTTTTTTTTTTTTGCCGTCGTTTTAAATTTGATTTTATGATCTTCTTCGACTATTATAACATATTATCATATACAATCACAAACAATGTAATAAAATGCCTAATTTTGCGTGTTATATCTATGGGAGAAGAATGTCAATCGTTTGAGTACAACCCTATGGGAAATCTGATTCCTTGTCGTGTATTAAACCTATAGGGTTAATCTCCCAAGTCTGTTGGAATATATCAAATCATCCCATTTTCATGATGTTTAGTCTCCTTCCCAGACGTTTATACTTTCCAGTAATTCAGCCTAGGTATATGCAATCTTTACGTCTCTCCCGCGGACATAGAATTGTTTACATGTCTATAACTTCTCTCTTTCTCTATAATATAGTAAATATTCAATTCTATTTATGCTGGAAATATTAAAAGCATCGTTCTCCATTGCATCTCTTTCTCTTGCTCTCTCCTCTCTCTCTTGCTCTGTTTCCCTTCCCCTCTCTTGATCTGCCCTCTATCCTTCTCTTGCTCTCTCATTGCATCTCTCTCTCTACTCTTTCACTCTCTCCCTATCTCTGTCTCCCTCTCTTGCTCTGCCTAGCTCCCTCTGTCTCTGCCTCTCATTGTATACTCTCTCACCCTCTCCCTTTCCCGGCCTCTGGTTCTCGTTCTCCCTCCGATATCTATTGTAATTTTCTTTAATTTCCACTAGCTCTTCATTTTGCCCTTTGTATTCTTATTTCACCCCTACCATGTTTCCTTATACTATCCTCTCTACTTCAAAGTGTATGCATTCTGATTCCTCTTTCTTTCCTCGGTCCAGCTCATGTATTTTTACATGTCAATAACTCGTCTCCCTCTCTCCTTCTCTATATCTATATTTTCATTAAATTTCATTATGATCATGATTTTGATCATAATCATTTCTCAATATTTTGTTCATCAGTTAAGTTATCACTTCAGTTCAGGTCACAGTTCAATCTATCAGTTCATTCATCAGTTCATCAGTTTAGCTCATCAATTCAGTTCATTTCACATCAGTTCAATATATCAGTTCATCAGTACTTCATTCATCAGTTCATATCTTAATACATCATTTTACATTAACATCATTAAATTGGATCATTGAATTGAAGATTAGCATGATCATAAGAATTGAAGACAGATCACCTAATTCGTCCTGATGACGAATTACTTTTCTAGTTTATTTATTTATTATTTATTAGGTGATCTGTCATTGACAGATCACCTATTGATTTTGTCAGAATTTTCTTTCTTTATTTATTTATTTATTTATTTATTCTTTATTTATTTTTATTTCATCCGTACACTTTTTTGTGTAAACGTTTACTCGAAATCGACATGGTCAATTTCCTTCAAATTTCTGTCAGTCATCAGGCCCTATAATATCAAGTTCTAGTAACTTTCAAGGTCATGGGGTCATCGTGACGTCATCCAGGCGCCATTTTGTAAACATCAGGTCATTATCTTATCTCGATAACGAGTCATCAAAAATCAACCATATTTGGTATACATCAATTTTAGGTCAAAGGTCAACAAAAATGTCGACAAAATCCGCGTGCGCACCTCGACGCGCGCGTACGCGCGCATCAAAATTTCAAAATGCTCCAATTCGTCCCAAATTTTGTTTGCACACGTTTCAGGCCATTTTAAGCATTTTCAAAATTTGCGCGCGCACTTATGCGCGCGCGTTTTCGCGCGTTTGGCATTTTGCAACATCAAATCACCAAATTTTTCTGCATCATATTTGGCACATTTTTCCAAGCATTTTGATACCTTGTTCTCTTTTTCTGACCAGTAATAACGCAATGAGCGTCCGTCAAAGTATAACAGCACCCGCGGACGCGCTATCTCTATCCACAATACATAGGCAAAAACATGCCTATACAAAACTCATTGTAACTCTTCAGAATGGATGGATACCCCAATTTTTTTCATATTTGGATAGATTATGAGTCGGAGATATGATTTCATGTCTCATTTGACCCTCAATCAACTCATGACGTCATCATAATGGCCTCCGAACTCAAAATTTCAATTTGCATATTATGACGTCAGCATATTTTTGGAAAATTGATTGTATCTCTGTAAATATTGATCGATTTTCTTCCAAATTTTGATATGTTCTAGCTGAGACAATTCTCTACAAATGCAGTCACCACGATTTTTCATTTTGACAAAGGCATCATGGCGTATTTTTGCGATTAAAGGAGGCATGTCAATTTTTCACATTTTGCGTGTATTCTCTATGGGACATGACTTTTTTCAAAACTGGATTCTACATTCCCGTCTTTCGCGAGCAATATCTCCGTCGTTTTAGTTTTGTTTTGCTGAGCTTTGAGTATGTTGTAGCTGAGACAATAAGCTATCACAAGTGTGCCCTTTATTTTTCGATCAGATGCCGGGATCATGCTCATATTTCACTTGCAAAGTGGGATTTGAGAATTCCATTTTCCGTTCACGTGTAATGTCTATGTGGATTATTTTGGTATAGTGGTCATAGCACTTGCCTCCCATTCCGGCGACCCAAGTTCGATTCCTGGTGGGTCATTTTTTTTTTTTTTGCCGTCGTTTTAAATTTGATTTTATGATCTTCTTCGACTATTATAACATATTATCATATACAATCACAAACAATGTAATAAAATGCCTAATTTTGCGTGTTATATCTATGGGAGAAGAATGTCAATCGTTTGAGTACAACCCTATGGGAAATCTGATTCCTTGTCGTGTATTAAACCTATAGGGTTAATCTCCCAAGTCTGTTGGAATATATCAAATCATCCCATTTTTATGATGTTTAGTCTCCTTCCCAGACGTTTATACTTTCCAGTTATTCAGCCCAGGTATATGCAATCTTTACGTCTCTCCCGCGGACATAGAATTGTTTACATGTCTATAACTTCTCTTTCTCTATAATATAGTAAATATTCAATTCTATTTATGCTGGAAATATTAAAAGCATCGTTCTCCATTGCATCTCTTTCTCTTGCTCTGTCTCTCTCTCTCTCTCTTGCTCTGTTTCCCTCTCTTGATCTGCCCTCTATCCTTCTCTTGCTCTCTCATTGCATCTCTCTCTCTACTCTTTCACTCTCTCCTATCTCTGTCTCCCTCTCTTGCTCTGCCTAGCTCCCTCTGTCTCTGCCTCTCATTGTATACTCTCTCACCCTCTCCCTTTCCCGGCCTCTGGTTCTCGTTCTCCCTCCGATATCTATTGTAATTTTCTTTAATTTCCACTAGCTCTTCATTTTGCCCTTTGTATTCTTATTTCACCCCTACCATGTTTCCTTATACTATCCTCTCTCCTTCAAAGTGTATGCATTCTGATTCCTCTTTCTTCCCTCGGTCCAGCTCATGTACTTTTACATGTCAATAACTTTTCCCTCTCTCCTTCTCTATATCTATATTTTCATTAAATTTCATTATGATCATGATTTTGATCATAATCATTTCTCAAATTTTGTTCATCAGTTAAGTTATCACTTCAGTTCAGGTCACAGTTCAATCTATCAGTTCATTCATCAGTTCATCAGTTTAGCTCATCAATTCAGTTCATTTCACATCAGTTCAATCTATCAGTTCATCAGTTCATCAGTACTTCATTCATCAATTCATATCTTAATACATCATTTTACATTAACATCATTAAATTGGATCATTGAATTGAAGATGAGCATGATCATAAGAATTGAAGACAGATCACCTAATTCGTCCTGATGACGAATTAAATTTCTAGTTTATTTTTATTTCATCCGTACACTTTTTTGTGTAGCGTTTACTCGAAATCGACATGGTCAATTTCCTTCAATTTCTGTCAGTCATCAGGCCCTATAATATCAAGTTCAAGTAACTTTTTCAAGGTCATGGGGTCATCATGACGTCATCCAGGCGCCATTTTGTAAACATCAGGTCATTATCTTATCTCGATAACGAGTCATCAAAAATCAACCATATTTGGTATACATCAATTTTAGGTCAAGGTCAACAAAAAGTCGACAAAATCCGCGCGCACCTCGACGCGCGTACGCGCGCATCAAAATTTCAAAATGCTCCAATTCGTCCCAAATTTTGTTTGCACACGTTTCAGGCCATTTTAAGCATTTTCAAAATTTGCGCGCGCACTCGCGCGCGTTTTCGCGCGTATTGGCATTTTGCAACATCAAATCACCAAATTTTTCTGCATCATATTTGGCACATTTTTCCAAGCATTTTGATACCTTGTTCACTTTTTCTGACCAGTAATAACGCAATGAGCGTCCGTCAAAGTATAACAGCACCGCGGACCGCGCTATCTCTATCCACAATACATAGGCAAAAACATGCCTATACAAAACTCATTGTAACTCTTCAGAATGGATGGATACCCCAATTTTTTTCATATTTGGATAGATTATGAGTCGGAGATATGATTTCATGTCTCATTTGACCCTCAATCAACTCATGACGTCATCATATGGCCTCCGAACTCAAAATTTCAATTTGCATATTATGACGTCAGCATATTTTTGGAAAATTGATTGTATCTCTGTAAATATTGATCGATTTTCTTCCAAATTTTGATATGTTCTAGCTGAGACAATTCTCTACAAATGCAGTCACCACGATTTTCATTTTGACAAAGGCATCATGGCGTATTTTTGGGATTAAAGGAGGCATGTCAATTTTTCACATTTTGCGTGTATTCTCTATGGGACATGACTTTTTCCTAAACTGGATTCTACATTCCGTCTTTCGCGAGCAATATCTCCGTCGTTTTAGTTTTGTTTTGCTGAGCTTTGAGTATGTTGTAGCTGAGACAATAAGCTATCACAAGTGTGCCCTTTATTTTTCGATCAGATGCCGGGATCATGCTCATATTTCACTTGCAAAGTGGGATTTGAGAATTCCATTTTCCGTTCACGTGTAATGTCTATGTGGATTATTTTGGTATAGTGGTCATAGCACTTGCCTCCCATTCCGGCGACCCAAGTTCGATTCCTGGTGGGTCATTTTTTTTTTTTTTTTGCCGTCGTTTTAAATTTGATTTTATGATCTTCTTCGACTATTATAACATATTATCATATACAATCACAAACAATGTAATAAAATGCCTAATTTTGCGTGTTATATCTATGGGGAAGAATGTCAATCGTTTGAGTACAACCCTATGGGAAATCTGATTCCTTGTCGTGTATTAAACCTATAGGGTTAATCTCCCAAGTCTGTTGGAATATATCAAATCATCCCATTTTCATGATGTTTAGTCTCCTTCCCAGACGTTTATACTTTCCAGTAATTCAGCCTAGGTATATGCAATCTTTACGTCTCTCCCGCGGACATAGAATTGTTTACATGTCTATAACTTCTCTCTTTCTCTATAATATAGTAAATATTCAATTCTATTTATGCTGGAAATATTAAAAGCATCGTTCTCCATTGCATCTCTTTCTCTTGCTCTGTCTCTCTCTCTCTTGCTCTGTTTCCTTCCCTCTCTTGATCTGCCCTCTATCCTTCTCTTGCTCTCTCATTGCATCTCTCTCTACTCTTTCACTCTCTCCCTATCTCAGTCTCCCTCTCTTGCTCTGCCTAGCTCCCTCTGTCTCTGCCTCTCATTGTATACTCTCTCACCCTCTCTCTTTCCCGGCCTCTGGTTCTCGTTCTCCCTCCGATATCTCTTGTAATTTTCTTTAATTTCCACTAGCTCTTCATTTTGCCCTTTGTATTCTTATTTCACCCCTACCATGTTTCCTTATACTATCCTCTCTACTTCAAAGTGTATGCATTCTGATTCCTCTTTCTTTCCTCGGTCCAGCTCATGTATTTTTACATGTCAATAACTCGTCTCCCTCTCTCCTTCTCTATATCTATATTTTCATTAAATTTCATTATGATCATGATTTTGATCATAATCATTTCTCAATATTTTGTTCATCAGTTAAGTTATCACTTCAGTTCAGGTCACAGTTCAATCTATCAGTTCATTCATCAGTTCATCAGTTTAGCTCATCAATTCAGTTCATTTCACATCAGTTCAATATATCAGTTCATCAGTACTTCATTCATCAGTTCATATCTTAATACATCATTTTACATTAACATCATTAAATTGGATCATTGAATTGAAGATTAGCATGATCATAAGAATTGAAGACAGATCACCTAATTCGTCCTGATGACGAATTACTTTTCTAGTTTATTTTTATTTATTTCTAACCCCTTTTTTGTGTATAGGATAACTCAACATTGGTTTTGTCAATTTCTTTCAAATTTGCCACAGTCATAGGTCATTGTCATAAGACGTGACAGGAACATTTTCAAGGTCATCAAGTCTTCATGACGTCATCCAGGCGCCATTTTGTGAATTTTTCTGAAAATCAACTCATGATCATATCTTCATAATGGAAAGTAATTTCTCTTTCATATTTATCATGATTAAGGTCAATATCCGTCCGGTCAATTTCAGGTCAAAAAACGCGCGCGTATGCGTACGTCCGCGCGTTAGCGCGCGCAAAATTTTAAAATGCTCAAATCGTCTCAAATTCATTTTGGATACGTTTCAGGCCATTTTAAGCATTTCAAAAAACGCGCACACACGAATGCGCGCGCGTTTTCGTTCGTGACGGCCGAACGCAACATAATTCCCATATTTTTTTGGCATGATATTCCTCATTTTTTCTGAACAATTTGATACCATGTTTATTCTTTTATGACCATTAATAACGGAATGAGCGTCCGTTCAAGAAACATGTCCGTGCGCGCGACTCTTGTAATACATAGCATATATGGGCAAAAACATGCCTATACAAAATCCATTGTAACTCTTCAGAATGGATGGGAACTCCCAATTTTTTTCATATTTGGATAGATTATGAGTCGGAGATATGATTTCATGTCTCATTTGACCCTCAATTAACTCATGACGTCATCATAATGGCCTCCGAACTCAAAATTTCAATTTGCATATTATGACGTCAGCATATTTTTGGAAAATTGATTGTATCTCTGTAAATATTGATTGATTTTCTTCCAAATTTTGATATGTTCTAGCTGAGACAATTCTCTACAAATGCAGTCACCACGATTTTTCATTTTGACAAAGGCATCATGGCGTATTTTTGCGATTAAAGGAGGCATGTCAATTTTTCACATTTTGCGTGTATTCTCTATGGGACATGACTTTTTCAAAACTGGATTCTACATTCCCGTCTTTCGCGAGCAATATCTCCGTCGTTTTAGTCTTGTTTTTGCTGAGCTTTGAGTATGTTGTAGCTGAGACAATAAGCTATCACAAGTGTGCCCTTTATTTTTCGATCAGATGCCGGGATCATGCTCATATTTCACTTGCAAAGTGAGATTTGAGAATTCCATTTTCCGTTCACGTGTAATGTCTATGTGGATTATTTTGGTATAGTGGTCATAGCACTTGCCTCCCATTCCGGCGACCCAAGTTCGATTCCTGGTGGGTCATTTTTTTTTTTTTTGCCGTCGTTTTAGATTTGATTTCATGATCTTCTTCGACTATTATAACATATTATCATATACAATCACAAACAATGTAATAAAATGCCTAATTTTGCGTGTTATATCTATGGGAGAAGAATGTCAATCGTTTGAGTAGGCCTACAACCCTATGGGAAATCTGGTATTAAACCTAATATAGGGTGTATCTCCCAACTCTGCTACAATATCAAATCACCTTGCTAGTCTCCTTCCCAGACATTTTTACTTTTTCCAGTTATTCAGCCCAGGTATATGCATGTTTACGTCTCTCCCGTGGACATAGAATTGTTTACTTGTCTATACTTCTCTCTTTCTCTATATTAAATTCTATTTATGCTGGATATATTGAATGCATCGTTCTCCATTGCATCTCTCTCTTGCTCTGTTTTCCTTCTCCTCTCTTATTTTGCCCCTCTCCTTCTCTTGCTCTGTCTCTGCATATATATCTCTCTCTACTCTTTTACCCTCTCCCTCTGCCTCCCTCTACCTCGACCTCTTGCCTTGCCTCCCTCTTATTCTCTTGCTCTGTCTCCCTCTGCCTCTGCCCTGCTCTTTTCTTCTCTCTCACCCTCTACCTCTCCCGCCTCTGGTTCTCGTTCTCCTTCTATTATGTCTTGTAATGTTCCTTAATTTTCTACAGCTCTGCCCTTTGCCCTTTGGCCTTGGAACTCAAAATACGAATTTGCATATTATGACGTCAGCATATTTATGGAAAATTGATTGTATCTCTGTAAATATGGATCGATTTTCTTCCAAATTTTGATATGTTGTAGCTAAGACAATTTTCTACAAGATCAATTATCATGACGAAAACAGTCCATTTAAACTTCACCCCACTTTGGACCCGAAAGTGGGGTGCATTTTGGTGGTAAGCTCACCACAGAGCAAGAGAGAGTTAGAGTCCCTAATCCGCAGTGTAAACAAACTTTTTCAGAGCATGGCCAGCCCGACCTTGATAAGTACTGCTTGGAACTCTCTCCATGATGTTCTAGTCTTATTCGCAGTCTCATATAGGTTTGGATTATGTCCATTATCATAGCTACCGGTATACCTGGGAGATGCCAGTTTCATCTTCCTTGCTTCACTTTATTACCATAGTTATATCAGAAACTTCCTGGTTGTAATTATGTTCCTTTCAAGTTTCATCATAATTGTGGTACTCGTCACAACATTTTTGGCCGTCCGACAGATTTTTTTTTTATAGAGGGGCCAACGGGATATTTTCCATGTTTTTCCTATTTTTTTAAATGTTCGGCTTGGATTGGAGGGGGCGGAGACTGGTTCATGCTGATTCCACTTACGCTGTTGTAGTTGTACATTATACCTTTGTATGGTTTGGTGCAACGCATGTTTGTTCTTTCATAACTTAAGTGAATGTCAAATAAAAGACGGATTTGTAGAAAATGAGATAATTATGTGCGCGAATGTCCCACTGAGCACATTTTTTTCTTCTTTTTTGGTCCAGTTTTTGAGGAAAATGGTTGCGCCGGCTCAGCTGGCCAGTGAATAAGCAGGGGGTTAAGGAGAGGAGAACCACTCAATTTTTTTTTTTTGGGGGGGGGTTAAATATCTTAACATCGAAATGATCTCTGATCATGTTTAACTTTTTTAATTTAAGTCTTTTTACTTGATCTAATACTTTTTTGATGATAACATAGTCTGCAATGAACTTGACAATCATCATCATCCATACTATATGTCGTAGTTTTTAACAATAATTACTCATGAACCTCACACTACAAGGACAACATTCATCCAGATTCTGAGATTGCTCATTCTCACGATTCACGAAGCTTGTTCTACGCAAAGATTTTGGGAAAGAAAGCGGTCTGTAATACCAGACTAGAAAGTGGGGTGTTTTGCCCTCTGCTCACCGAAAAGTGTGATTCTCCATTTGAAAGTTGGGTAAGGTCGACAAATATAGCCTCTGTTAAAGGCGTTACTCCGCCACCAAATTTATTTTCATAGACGAAATAAACTCGAACAAGTTTAGAAAAATGGTGTAGACCTAGGCCTATAAAGAAAAGATGGAAAACATAAATTGTGTTGGTTATATATTTGAGGTGAGCAAGAATAGAATGTTGTAAATATTGTTTTCATAACATTTATTCTGTGCGTAATCTGAAGGTCTACTCAAATTTCTTTGCCTAATTTTAAAGGGAAAAAAATCCTAAGAGAAGAGGCGTAAATATTCACTTCTGAATGACAAACGCCTATAAACTAAAACAACAACCATAAAAACAAGCTATTTCTTGCCCCCAACGGCAGATCCAAGATTTGAAAGAAAAAAATTGGGGGTTAAATATTTTAACATCGAAATGATCTCTGATCATGTTTAACTTTTTTAATTGAAGCCTTTTTACTTGATCTAATACTTTTTTGATGATAACATAGTCTGCAATGAACTTGACAATCATCATCATCCATACTATATGTCGTAGTTTAAAAAAATAATTACTCATGAACCTCACACTACAAGGACAACATTCATCCAGATTCTGAGATTGCTCATTCTCACGATTCACGAAGCTTGTTCTACGCAAAGATTTTGGGAAAGAAAGCGGTCTGTAATACCAGACTAGAAAGTGGGGTGTTTTGCCCTCTGCTCACCGAAAAGTGTGATTCTCCATTTGAAAGTTGGGTAAGGTCGACAAATATAGCCTCTGTTAAAGGCGTTACTCCGCCACCAAATTTATTTTCATAGACGAAATAAACTCGAACAAGTTTACAAAAATGGTGTAGACCTAGGCCTATAAAGAAAGGCCAGGAAAACATAAATTGTGTTGGTTTAATTGAGGTGAGCAAGAATAGAATGTTGTAAATATTGTTTTCATAACATTTTTGCCCTCTGCTCACCGAAAAGTGTGATTCTCCATTTGAAAGTTGGGTAAGGTCGACAAATATAGCCTCTGTTAAAGGCGTTACTCTGCCACCAAATTTATTCGCATAGACGAAATAAACTCGAACGCGTTTAGAAAAATGGTGTAGGCCTAGGCCTAAAAGGAAAAGATGGGAAAACATTAATTTGGTTGGTTTGACCGTTATATATTTTATGAGGTATTAAAGCAAGAATAGAATGTTGTAAATATTGTTTTCATAATATTTATTCCATTCGTAATCTGAAGGTCTACTCAACTTTCTTTGCCTAAGTCTTGCCCCCAACGGCAGATCCAGGATTTGAAAATAGGGAGTGGCCGGGGCTCAGACGGCAAATTTGAGATAGGGGGGGGGGCGGGGTGGTTGTTTAGGCAGACTGCAAATTTCTTGGAATTCGTTATAAAGACGGTATTTTTAAAAATGATTATTCTGGCAAGATAAGAATTGAATTTCATCAAACTTTTATTTGATTTAATATGATCTGTATACGTATAGGATACAATATTTATTTCCCCACAAAACACATAAAGCCGTGATGATTGAATTCTCATTGTATGTAACATGAAAGAAACAGAAACTCTAAAATCTACAATCATTTAGAAAGATAATAATTAGCCGAGTGATTAGGGCATTACAAGACGTTGAAGGACTAAATCTATTTTACAATTGTTGATGCAACCATAATGGAACATTATGCTTCTCGATATTGAGGATATGAAATTTCAGCACAAGAGTATTTGGTTTCAAAATTTTATAGCAGTTCGTTAAAGAAACATTTCGATGCTCACTTGCATAATAAATCTCTATGACAATCTCATTTTTATCACGACAGTTAAACCTTTTCACTTTTTTATACTAAAGTTTGTTAAAGAATTGCCTAATTGACTGCTCAGATGATTGTTTACCTTTCTTCGAAACCTCTTGGTTTCCTGCTCATGATTATAGCGCATTATTCTTGTTGTTACTGTATGTATTAATAAGCAAATACATATCTGCACAACGAACGTCTTTATGATTATGATGTCCTCGTTTCATTGTATGTTATAAATTCAATATCATGACGAGAAGTGCGTAAAAAATATCTTAAAGGGAAAGACCAGTATTGGGAACCCCCACAAATTTTTTTTTTAAATGGAAGCTCTTATTACCAATCATGTGAAAGAATATGTTTGTACTAATACGTGATGCTAAAAAATTTGCCGGGAAACCGCCTACTAATTGATATATTTGGTAAATTAGTATATCTATTGGGACCAAATAGATATCGCGCACGTGGTTGCGTAGTCCCATATACATCTTTCTGTGTACAGTGCTTGTAACTTTACCAAGACCGGGCCAAATTTCTTATCATTTTGATGATTCCAGAACCTTGCAGTACACACCAATACTTATATGCTAGATGATCAACCTTTTCTGATCGACTTCACAACGTTTCTTTCACAATGCAATCGCATGACCATTACTGGTCTTTATCTTTAACATCGAAATGATCTCTGATCATGTTTAACTTTTTTAATTGAAGCCTTTTTACTTGATCTAATACTTTTTTGATGATAACATAGTCTGCAATGAACTTGACAATCATCATCATCCATACTATATGTCGTAGTTTAAAAAAATAATTACTCATGAACCTCACACTACAAGGACAACATTCATCCAGATTCTGAGATTGCTCATTCTCACGATTCACGAAGCTTGTTCTACGCAAAGATTTTGGGAAAGAAAGCGGTCTGTAATACCAGACTAGAAAGTGGGGTGTTTTGCCCTCTGCTCACCGAAAAGTGTGATTCTCCATTTGAAAGTTGGGTAAGGTCGACAAATATAGCCTCTGTTAAAGGCGTTACTCCGCCACCAAATTTATTTTCATAGACGAAATAAACTCAAACGCGTTTAGAAAAATGGTGTAGGCCTAGGCCTATAAGGAAAGGCCGGGAAAACATAAATTGTGTTGGTTTGACCGTTAAATATTTTTGAGGTATTAAAGCAAGAATAGAATGTTGTAAATATTGTTTTCATAATATTTATTCCGTGCGTAATCTGAAGGTCTACTCAACTTTCTTTGCCTATTTCGTGCCCCCAACTATTTTCACCTTGTTTTATTCTCTTTCTTTTCTCATGTATTTCTTTTTTTCTAACCTTCTTTATCCTCCGTTTCCATCTTTCCTTATGTATTTCTTTTAAAACCTTTTATCTTCCTTTTCCATCTTTCCTTATGCTATTCTTTATTTTCTCTTCCTTCTTTCTTCCATGTCCATCTTTCCTTATTATCACCCGTCTTTCCCTATTCTATCGTCCCTTTATATTTCTTTCTGCATTTTTCCATTGCCAAGCACATCAATGTTCTCTTCTATACATAAAAGAAACTTAAATAGCTAGTACTTGCTAAAAAAATCAATGACAAGTGAGACTTTAGACACACTGAATCCAGGCCTATTATAAATATAGGTGTAGGGTCTGTGATGAGAAGACTTTGAATCTGGACTGGTTATCAGATACTAGCTGGTAATCCCCTTATCAGTAACTAGGCTATGATTGACCTCTCTCCCCATGGACCCACCAGGAAAAGTGGTGAACTGGTGAGCAGAGCTCAAATGAGATGTTTTCCTAATGTCAGATTACATAACAGACCACCTAATTCGTCCTCATGACGAATTACATTTCTAGTTTTCCTTGTTCTTTTTTTTTTGCAAGGGGGGGGGTGTATTCTGAGCAAATCCTAAAAAGCAAGACGAACTTTTCATTAAAATTGGACAAATAAGTTATTATCAAGTTTTGATAGTGATTAAATTATTAAAATGTACCAGAAAATAGACATGACGAAATTAAAATAACATGTCCCTCCTGCTGCAATCTTGCTGTTCCAGAGGGATGTAAGTCGAGTTCTATAATGAACTTTTTTAATTACTGTCCGATTTTGATGAAATTGTTACTATTTCATTTTGTTGATTTTGCTCTGTTTATTTATTTAACCCAATCTTAAATTACCTGGCTTTTCCTTGTCACGTTGTGATGCATGTGTTTGAATGATTGTACATGTCCGATGTAGTATGATCTTGACGATGTTCTTATGAAAGGACGACTGATGTTGGTGTGAATATGTTGTTGAGTTGGTGTTGGTAATGTCAGAAGGATGTTGGCATGAACTGGAAAGGGGTAGGTACAACGTCGGAACATGGTGGGATAGGGGTTGGCATACCGTTGGTCAAACGTCGGGGGGACGTCGGCACATGGTGGAAAATGGGTTGGCGTAACGTTGCTTCTACGTCGGCAAATGGTGGAGAAGGGGTTGGCATAACGTTGGTCCAACATCGGCACATGGTGGAATAGGGGTTGGCATAACGTTGATCCAACGTCGGCACATGGTGGGATAAGGGTTGGCATTATGTTAGGCCGACGTCGGCACATGGTGGAAAAGGGGTTGGGATTACGTTGGTCCTATGTCAGGGGGACGTCGGCACATGGTGGGAAAGGGATTGGCATTACGTTGGTCCTCTGCGGCACATGATGGGATAGGGGTTGACATGACGTTGGTCCTACGTCGGGGGGACGTCGGCACATGGTGGGATAAGGGTTGGCATTATGTTAGGCCGACGTCGGCACATGGTGGAAAAGGGGTTGGGATTACGTTGGTCCTACGTCAGGAGGACGTCGGCACATGGTGGGAAAGGGATTGGCATAACGTTGGACCTACGTCAGCACATGGTTGAAAAGGGTTGGCATAACGTTGGTCCAATGTCGAGGAGACGTCGGCACATGGTGGGATAAGGGTAGGGATGACGTTGGTCCAATATCAGAGAGACGTCGGCATACGGTGGAAAAGAGGTTGGCATAACGTTGGTCCTACGTCGGCACATGGTTAACAAAGGGTTGGGATGACGTTGGTCCAATGTCGGAGAGACGTCGGCATACGGTGGAAAAGAGGTTGGCATAACGTTGGTTCAATGTCGGGAGGACATCGGCACATGGTGGGATAGGGGTTGGCATAACGTTGGCCCGATGTTGGCTTAATGTCATTTTTTCACTGTCGAGCCAACGTTGGCCCGCCGGCAAGAAAGCCGTTGGCCCAACATCATGTTGGCGACGTTGGACCAACGTAACAGCTTACGTTGGCCCAACGTTGGCCTAACGTCGCATTGTTATCTGGGTATATACCATAATAATACTCTTTCTTTTATCTTCCACATCTTTCTTGATGTTATTCTTGTCTTTATATGTTCATTAATTTCTCCTAACATGTATTTGTTTTTCTTTTCCTATTATTTCCCTCATTGCAGGCTATATTTCTGTATGCGTTTCTTTGTTTTCATCCTTCTAATCTAATTCTAAACTTGTTATTCTTGGTTTTTACCCTTCTATCATTCTTTCTTTGGTTTATTTTTCCATGTGTTAATCTTCTTTTTTATCCTTTCATCATTTTTTCTTTCTATCATACATTACATGCATATTCATAATAATATATTTTTTGTTTCTTTAAATATTTATGTCATAATAATATGCCTTTATTTTTTATGTTTTTATCTTTCCATATGCTATTCTTTGTTTTTATCCTTCTTTCATCTTTCCTTTCATTGTTTTGGGAACAATTTTCAAACGAAACCATTTATCCTCACTTATTCATTATGCAAATTTTCCATTTTAATTTGCATGAGGACACGATCTTTCCTTACCCAAAACTGTAGGCCTATAGTATAGTACATTGTGGAAATTATACCCGATTTGATTATCTCAGTAAAGAGGAAGACAATTATGAACCTCTTGTTTTTTTATTTTAATACCAAAATTACTGGCTTCTTTCTTTTTAATAATGATGGGTTACTTTACAGTTAATACCAAAACATCCTCATGACCTCGGCTTTGCGAACAAGTTTAAATCGCACATGTCCATGATCTTTGTATACAAAAATTAATCCATTTAAATCAAAAACTATATTAAAACCTTTTTCAAACCCTGCAAGATCTACATGGGTATTTCTTTATTTGCCATTTTGATTACTCCACAGATTTTGAAATCTATGGCACAGGCAGTGCAGAGACTCCTGCTTGTGCCAGGCCTCTGAACCGTTCAAAATGGAGCACAACAGGGCCCTCCACATCTATATCACGGAACACTGGCAGCAGCTCTGGAGAATATGGCATGATGTCCAGTATCAGTCATTCAGCTATGTCAACCCTACCTAATACCACTCTGATGTCATCAGCTACAAGTAGGGCCCCTCAGAGGGTTAAGGGCTCAGGAAGGTAGGCCTATGTGAAAGTTATAATTGATACAAAATTACACTTTTAAAATGCTCAATACAACTTTTACAAGGATGTCTAATTTTACTTCACAATTATGCACAAGCAAATCAGAATTAGATGGAGTATGATGCAACATAATGTTATGGCATATTTGGGATTTGGGTTTAAGTATCAATAAAAGCATGTCATTGTGGCATTATTTGCATTCACAACTTTTCTACTCACCAAAGTTGATAACCTTTATGTGAGACAACAATGAGTCATTAAAAGGTTAAATCATGCGGTAGCCATGAAGAAAAAGGCTCTATAGTAAAAAATGTTGGAATGTTAAAGGCATCGTTTAACAATGTTAAATCTGAGATGCATGGCCCTACGTGTTATCAGTGTCTGTGATATGGTGTAATATTGAAGCCCTAAAAATTGCAATTCAAAATGATCATGAAGTGCCTCAAAAAAGTAAAAATCTTTGAGTGACCGGTTTAACCATACTCATTTTTACTAATAGACTGTACTGTTGTAAAAACCGTTAGGAAAACGAAAGATGAAATTTTGATTTCCAATCATAAGTATCTTGATAATCAGAGGTGATCGGCTTGTAAAAGTCATGGGATTCCTGACTGACCTAAAGGTTTATAATTATGATTGCAGCATGAGCTAAATCATTTTATATTTCAGCATCTGAGGCAATATTACCGAGTCACTTTAAGTGGAATAAACGATGGATAACAAAAAAGTAAAGAAAGAGAACAGAGATTATAATAAAATGAAATCATATAAATTAAACCTCAACACAATGACTATGTTTGTTTTACATTTTCAGTATTCATAGCACCAAAATTTTGATAAAATGGAAAGACAAAAAGGAAAAAAGGAGTTATAAAGATTGGAAAAGTTTCAAACAGGTCACAGAAGTTTTGAAGAGTGTCCTTCTGAAAGAGATGTTACAACTATTGGTGTATTGGTCTTTTCACATTTCACAAATTATGCTCTTATTAAGTGTCAGAGAATTAATCTTTTGATGAAAGAATAATTCAACAAAATTTTCATTAAAGCTACCTCTATATCTCACCAATGAATTTCAGTTGTGATACTGCAAAAGTGTGCCATTGAAGAAAATGGGGAGAATTACAACAATAAAATTAAACCTGTAATCAAATCATTGAATACGGTTTTAAAATTCTGCTCGCAGCTCGGAACACCATTTTCTGATCAGTGCTTACAGGTGGTCACATTTCTTTATTAGATCATGGTGTTACACCCCACTCACATCAAGCAGTGGAAGACTGAGGACTCCTGGTAGGACCCTGGGAGAACCCCTGGGTCTAGGAGTACAGTATTTGGCAGTTCAAGTACAGCTCTTGGTGTCAACCCTCAGTCATCTGTTCTTGTAGGTATGTCTCAGTGATTTTATACAATTGATCAATTGCACACTTCCAGAAGTACTTCTTTTTTGTGGTATTTGTATGTTTGGCATAATTATGGTATAGTAGTTAGTATCCATCACACAAGATATGGTGGTTTAGTGATAGATTAAGGTTATGGTTTAGAAGAGTGGGAACAGTATTGCAGGTATTGTTTTTGTGTCATATATATATATATATATATATATGTATGTAGTTAGTTAAGTTACACTTTGGCTCAGAGTTGGCTGACTGTTTCATAATGGATTTAGTGTTATCACTTTCTAAGGTAGATGTGGAACTACAAGACTGTATGTGTGGTCGAAGACATCTGTGTCTCACTCTGACCCTGTCCCTCAGTGCCTCTCTGCTCTCTCTCCATCTCTCCCATTTCTCAAATTCTGTCTGTCTGCCTCTCTGTCTGTCTTTCTGTGTCTCTATCCAAGCTTCAGGCAAATGAAGACATTTCACAAAGCTACTGATATATTTGATGATTGATCAATTTGACATATGCCCATAATCCATCAAGTGCATACAAATTCAGCTCTTGACAAAATACAAATAGGATAAAAAGCCTACTGTATGAGGAGATATGAACTGTATTATACAGTAGGCTTACGGTTGCACCATGTGAGAGGGGGAAGATTGGGGAGTCTTGAAAAGGACTGTTGGTAGTCCTTCTCATGACTACCAACAGTCACTACCAACGGTCACTACCAACAGTCCTTTTCAGGACTACACACACTCAAAAAAGAAAGATTACCAACAGTTCTTTTCAGGACTCCCCAATCCCGATCCCCCTCTCACATGGTGCAACCATAAGCCTACTGTATGTCTACATCACCATGAAAGCTGATACTAATAAGCAGCATATGAACTGTATTGTTTTTGTTTTTTCAGATAGTCATAGACTGGTTTGCAAATGTATCAATTTATTTACCAATGTATGACTCGTGAATCGTAGGAAGATGAATTCTTTTTATTCATTTGATATTCATACTTTTTCCCTCCATTCACTGTCACACCTTCCACCTTGTTCTTTCATTGTCTTTATCTTCTCTTATTTTTGTTTACTCCATTTATTGAATAGCAATTGTGGAAGGGAGGGGAATTGCACAGGGAGAGATAGGGATGGCTAGTATTGACCTAAAACAGCCTGAACTGATACTCTCACAGGTATGTTACTTTTTCATTGACTTGGCTCAAGAATATAATTGTAGAAAGTGACTGCAATTTTTCTTATGTATTTTGCAAGTGGACATAGCGAAACACAAAATGAAGGTGTGAATCTCATGTCAACATGTTTAATGATAAAGATTTTGTGTGAAACTTTTGATAAATAGTTGAAAGCCTTTTAAGGTTATAGGCTAATAATAGAGTTTAAAAGCTCTTTTGGGATTTGGTATTGTATAAGTTCAATTATCTCACAGTGATATTAAATTAATTTGATATTTTTTTACCAGAGCTCTTTTTTCATTTACCACAGCATTTTTTGAGCTTTTGAGATGTAAATTGTTAACTGCTTCTGTGTATTTTTTTGCTGGTTTTATTATATCTCTGAGGAAAAGCAATACCGGTTCATAAGCATAACTGTGTTCATACATCATCTGAATTCAACTACCCTCATTTTCACTTTAAAAAATTTAAATGTAAAGATTTAAAGTCTTGTGTTTTAGGCTATTATAGGCTTTCTTGATGTACACTAGTAATTTTTGTTTAACAAGGTCAAAGAAGTTTAATGATGACTTCTCTGGTAGGCATAGATGATTAAGTAGTTATGGTATAAAAAAAGATATGTATAAACATTACCAGGGTTTTATATGATTATGCTTTGTGTACTGACTCCTTTCTTGTAGTTTTCAGATAGTCAGACCTATGTGAAAGTAACAACAAAGCTTCAAGTATTGCAACCAGTTGAGGTAAGTTATTTGCGAAATAAAATGCTAAATTGTTTGATTCACGACATACCTCGGAATGTTCATCCTGTTTATTCAAAGAGTATCATATCAACTCTCTGTTGACTTGTGCTTATTTGTGGAGACTTAGGGTGCGTTCAAGCGATTTTTGAAGCTAGAATCACAAACATGAATCACAAATCAAAACGCCGATACAAAACACGGTTACTGCGGGAGATCGTTCAAGCGATTTTCCATCAACGCTGATTCTCGCTCATTTCAAGCCCACCCAGGAAGAATAGAAATAGATAGCGATAATATATATAATAGATAACGACGTCATAGAATCATGATTGAGATCTCCATTCGTTCAAGCGAATTTTAGCGACCGTGATTCTGCAGAATCATGATACAAAACGCATCTTTTTCAGCGTTTCATGTTTGTGTTTTTAAACACGTTTATTTTTACGACCAACGAAAAATCGCTTGAACGCAACCGCGTTTTAAACTAAACGTCTTTGAAAACCGTGATTCTAGGGTGAAAAAGTGTCGATTGAACGCACCCTTATTCAAACAGTATTGTTTGTCTTAAAGGTATTAGAAGTAAACTATGTTTCCGTTATTTCTTTCATGAAATTCCTGTAATCTGTATTCATAGTCTTCTCCTTTTTTTCCTTTTTAAAAATAAGATTATAATTTCAATTTGGGAGACATACCTAGCATTTGAGATGGTAGTCTTCATTAGTAGTGTTTAGTTCAAAGCTTGTTATTCATCTACTTAGGCTGTCAGTTTGTTTAGGTGATTAAAATTCTGTGTCCTCTATTTGTTCGCTTCTTCGCAGATCATTATGCCTCATACAGCATGTGAAGGAGGAGCAATGACAAAACTTTTCAAGCTTATCAGTGATAATTTTCAGGGTCTTGATGTGACAACGATTCAACGCAGATATTTCAATGAGACAAAAGGTATTGACCAACAGTGAATATCACTGATTGCTCATAGCTTTGTTTATGAGGACATGAGATAAACTTTTTAAACAGGATTAACACCTAATTTGCATTGTTGTGTTTTGTAGACAAATTATCGAGTCAGACTGTTCAATGCAGTGCAGTTCTGATTCAGAGATGGATTTTTAAAATTAATATATGAATCCATGTAAATGACTTGACATTAACAAGTAAATACGATCTATGATATTTCATATACGTTGTTGCCCATAAAGTTGGAACAATATTTTCTTACCTGTTTCCATCAAGTGGTTGTGACAATATGTTTTATTCTTGATAGATAAAGTTTGTATCTGCTTAGAACTGTATTGATCAATCCAAAGAGTCACAGTAATTGATCAATAAAGTTCTGAGAATAATTATAAACTTTATCTATCGAGAATAAATCATATTCTCACAATCATTTAATGAAAAGAGGTAGGAAATCTTATTCTAACTTTATGGGCAACAGTGTATATTAAATTGAATTAGACTATTTAAGAGTTTATAAATTTACCCTTGTTGCAGGACTGTCATTGGTCAAGCAGTTGTGTGTTGCAGACTTCAGTTCAGTTGAAATGGAAATCACATCAAAGTGAGTACAACATATCAAATACATGTAGCTCTATGATTACTTTAATGTACTGAAATTCATACTATTTATTGTGAAAATATAAGATTTCTTCATCCTCCTTATTCATGCATACAAACAAATGCTGTGAATCAGTGGCAATAATGTATGCAAGTTCGCTTACAAGTTAGATAAAATAGTTTTGTTGGTGTCTTCTTTGTTATTTTGTTAAAAATTCAAATTAATAATTTAATAAGATTCCTGAATGAAGTGAAGTTCATTAATTAATGAATTTGTATTCATATTATTTTGCAAGTACAGATTCCAAGACTTTTAAAAATCACAGGCATAACAGAATAACAGTTACAGCGGATAACACTCCACACTACACAATTAAACTGCAATCCCATTTTGGAAAACAATGCGATAGTCTCCTATATGAATATTAAAATCATTGTTACTGGACAATTTGGTCCTTCCAATCAGAGGAAATGCCAGATTGACTTTGAATCACTGTGATGTTAGACCAGTCACTAGATAGTCCCCGGTTTGTAGTCAATTATTACCCTTTCCCTGACTTAAAAGCCTACATTAAGGTCCCATAGATGTTGATTATTTGGGCCTAAAAGGTTAAATCCTTTGCTTTTTGGGGGGTGGTTATTGTTAGGTACTACTGTCTGGCAGCAGCTGCTGCTCTTCTGAAGTATGTAGAGTTCATCCAGAATTCTGTGTATGCACCAAACTCACTGAAAGTGGTCTTTAGAGGGAGTGAACAGTCAGCTGTAATAGGTATGTCTTAGGTCTGCTTAGATTCTATATTATACAACCTATTTTGTAATTTTAAGGGGAAAAAAACTTTCATGTCAAAAATTTATTGTTGCTACTCAGTATCTAAAGATTATTATCTTTTAACAAGATGAGATACTCTATGTTTAGAAAAGCCAACTGGAAAAATAAATGTGAATGGGGGTGCTATACACCTACTTGACCATTCTGGCTAAACTAGAGTGCATTGCTGTACTTATCTGGGAGGAATTTCTTTCACTCATGACCCCCTTCATAATTATGATCATTAGAAATGTTTTCTTTTACGTTAAAAACATTATTTTTAGGTGGTGGTCATTTTGACTATAGTGAGATGAATCAGATTTCTATTATAGAACAAAATCTTCCTTTCTCAACCCTATTTGATAGTGTATAATACCTTCAATTAGGGATGTTTGAGATATATGAATGATAAGAATGAATGTTAGATAAAGAATGAAATAAATGAAGTAGATGTTTGTCTGTAGACTTTTGATTGATATTCATCATGATAATAAAGATTAAAATTCATTCATAGTTCAAGCTCTCTTTCTCAACCCAGTTTGAGATATATGTAGTGTTTGATTAGATTTCTACGTGAAAGATCAGAATCAGAATAATGCTGAGGTGACGTGTTCTTTTACTTTGTTAGATGCAGTTACAGCAAGAAATCTTGAGTTGGTTCAGAACCGTAAAGACCCCAAGAGTGACCACACTTTGTTTGGTGTTCTCAATTACACAAAGACAATGGGAGGAGGTCTGTAAAAACTTTAGGGATGTTTGAGATATATGAATGATAAGAAAGATGACCGACATGGCACTAATGTCCTTTGGCAAGGCATTAATCTCCATTTGCCACTCCATACCAGGAGAGAAACGGGACCTGGTAGGATGACGAAAGCCTTTGTGTTAGTATTTGCCATATGCCCTCACGCTGATCATATAGTAGGAATATTCCCAGGGAGTGGAGATGGTGCACATAGTGCGTGAACGAATTTGATGACCGTGTAAAATATCTGTAAAGCGCTTAGAGACGGTATTTGTATTAAGCACTATATAAATCCAGATTATTATTATTACTAAGCATTGTAGAATAAGAAAATTTGCTATCTCTCTCTTTAGTGTTTCAAGATCCACAGATCAACTATTATTTGCTAGTAAGGCATGTTCTTATGTATATACAGGTATGATAGATGTAATCATGCATTCAAGGGAACAGTCTTAGATATTGTATAATGCTGTATTAAAGTAAGGTTTCAAATGACATTAAAAGACAAGGACTCATTCCTAAACCTTACTTGAGCTACTTGTCAACAAATTACATACAAGCCTATGTAATTAGTGGAAAACTAGCTTATTAAGAATTTACTATTATGATAGATCTTGATCTCCTGAAATGTTGATTGGATTGAAATGAGTTAGAGAAAACTGTCAATGCATTACGAGGACTCTGTATCAGACTTATAGTCCATTTCTTACAACTTGCGCTTTCAATGGGTTAAAAATCTGTGTCTTTTCAAGATTTTTTTTTTTTTAATGTAGAAGATCATGATTTCCAGATGACTAAATAAGTGGTATCTTCAACACATTTTCTCTTTCTGGTTATCTTCTCTCAGCTCGTTTGATGAGGTCAAATATCTTACAACCTCCATTTGGTAAGTACTGATAGGTCAAAGATATGATGTAAGGCTCTTGTAAGGATCACAAGGAGAAAAGTTTAAGCAGGTTGTTTATTTTTTTCTCTCACCCATTCTAGCAGGAGGGAAATATAATCAATATGTTTGACTTAAATTTACAAACCATCCTTCAATCACCTCAAGAAAGAAGCAGTCACTCTTAACAACTTATGATCGAGAAATCTGTTATTAATCTGACAGACCTGTAAAACATGTCTATGTCATAACAATTTTAAAAACGCTGTGGTTTTGTCATGTCATATCTCGTGATCGCGTTATCTCAAGAACCGATTGATGCATTCTCGCCGAGCTTAAGTCATATATGTTCTTGCAGAGCCATTGAACTGATAAGACTTTGGGGGTCACCAGGTCAAAGGTCACAGGGCTCATTATGTATGCAAAAATAGCTCATGATCACATTTTCATTAGAACCAATGGACGGATTACTATCAAACTCAGGACATGTATGTATCTTGCAGAGCCAATGCACTGATTAGATTTTAGGGTCATGAGGTCAAAGGTCATGGGGCTCATTATGTATGCAACAATAGCTTGTGAACGACATTATTAGAACCGACGGATGGATTAATCAACTCAGGACATGTATGTATCTTGCAGAGCCAATGAATCGATTAGATTTTAGGTCGTGATGTCAAAGATCAGGGTCATACATGTATATAAAAAATAGGTTGTAATCATGATATTCTGAGAAGTTGTTAATGGATCACAATCAAACTTGAATGGTAAAAATGGTTTCTGTTTTGGCTTGTATAATCGCTCTATGGCGGAGGCATCTAGATCCATCTAGTTTGGCTTATTTTTGGTCAAAATACTTGTTGCATGTCCTATTTTCTCATTAGGAAACAGTTTTCATTTGATAGTAAAATAAGTATCAATTTTCTGCCTTCTTTTGTTTGTAAAGATGAAGAAACAATCAAGCTTCGCCTGGATGTTGTGGCTGAGCTAACAGAGAGTGAGGAACTGTTCTACAATTTGCAGTCAGGTACGAAGTCCATCATTGTTTGCAGCCAAAAGGGCATTGACTCATAAACTTTGCACATAGAGTTAATGCCCTTCTGGCTCAACAGACTAAAGAAGACAAATAGACTGCCCTTATTGAATAAGTATAGATTTGATTTATCATTCTTGTAGATCAGTATGAAATAATGCATCATTTTAGGCTGTTTACAGATACTACATATACCATGTACATTTGTATGGTTTCTCTGGATGAGATGTGAGTTTTCAATGTTTGGAGTCCTTGGTCTTTGCATAGAAACAATTCATTTTGAGTTTATTATGTATTGTAAGGTATAAGCATTGTTTCAGTAATGTTTTACGTTGTATACTGGTATTGTTTC
>CP137666.1:38910554-39067053 GCA_037976565.1 Mesocentrotus franciscanus
CGGGTATAGAACCAATAGGGGAGAGCGGGGAGTGTTCGCCCTATTTTTGATATCACTCTTCTAGACTTCTAGAGCCGTCATTTCATAAGCAGGAAGACCATGCTTTTTCATGTATCAAGTCATAGGTAATGTCTAGCTAATATCCCATTCTCACTGGGGTCAGGTACACAGTTTTTACAAAAACGAATCATAAAGTTAATTACGACAAAAGGGCGAAACTGCCCCACCCTGGGGCTGGTTCGTCCGTTTGGCAGGGTAGGTACGCCCTGTTAGGGAAAATAATGATACATGAAACAAAATTAATATAGTGTTTTAAAACTTCAAAACATTTATTTAAAAGGAACTAGAGCCAACGAAATAATATCTGACGAAGGATGGGAACAAATAAGCTGAACCAAGGTGTACTGGGCGTAGAACAGCTGGTGATAACACTAGGCGGATTCACTCATCCAGAACGTTTATAGTTTCAACTTCGCTTGCGGCAAACAAAGACTCAAAATGTCTTTCAATTCAATAAAATATTTATCAAAAAGTAGCTAGAGCCAACAAAATAATTTCCAACATAGTATGGAGAACAATAATGTTGATTGTAACACTACCAAAGGGGGTAATTTCTATGAGAAATAGGATGAGAGTGATGTTTTCACCGTCGCTATGGTGACGGGGAAAGCAAGGTTGCGTACCCCCTCGATTCAGAGAGTGGGCAAATCCACCGTAGAAAAGGTTTTCCAAGTTTGTGGCCGGATGTGTGTGTCTATAATAATAATAATAATAATAATATTCAGTTCTTGTATAGCGCATAATACGTTATAAAATAACATCTCTATGCGCTTCCAAAGAGCTTTTTGGAAATTATTACCCTAGCTTTAGCTCCGGCAGCCGTTATCAGCGCACAGTGCATTTCAAGGAATAATCCTACCAGGTATCCATTTACCTCACCTGCATAGGTTGAGTGCGGCAAATGTAGATCAATGTCTTGCCAAAGGACACTAGTGCCACGGCGGAACTCGAACCGCGGACCTTGTGATCGACAGTCCGGAGACGTATCCACTCGACCACAACACCTCTGTATGTATGTTTGTGTGAGCTTGGGTGTGTGTATGAGGGTGTTGGGAGTATGTTTAACGGCGGAGGGGATGGGAGAATAGACAAAAAAATTCTCTCAAGTGTACTTTAATATTCTTGATCATATATATGAAAATGTTTTTTAAACAGTTATGAAAATGTACTTTTGTTTTCTTTTTTATTATTGCAATTTATGTTCAATCCAAAATATCAATGTAAGATGTATCCAGTTTTGTTAAGAATGATTTGTGAAATATGTATTTGATTTGAGAGAAAATAATAAAAAGTATCTTCCAAAAAAAATAAATCATTATCATCATCAATAGCATCGTCATCATCATAATTATCATTATGACGAACGCCATCACCTTCACTACAACCACCACAGTCATCATTGTTATCATATCAGTAGTTGACATTTGTTATGTCTAATGTACTCTATATTGAGTTATAGATAAGAAAGATATAGCCCACCTCGTGTGCTTATACTTTCGTTTGTAACCAACACAAGATAATCTAATTTGAAATATTTTTGTCTCTTGCCTTATTTCTGTGACGTCGTAGTTCACTTTGGATATTCATCCCATAACTCGATGTAATCGAACTTAATACGAAAGACCGAACAGGGGATGCAGAATCCACTTTATTATTTCGCTCTCTTTACAGACACAAAAAGACAAGTTTTTGAAACGGTATTTGGTTGTATCAGATGAGCCCAATGATTTATTTATTTTTGTAATATGCTTATTTTCTCCATTCATCTATCCATCTCTCTCTCTCTCTCTCTCCCTCCCAAATCTAGCGTTCATTTCATCAATGCATTAATGACCATAGTGACCATATCCTATTTTAACTTCTGTTCTGCATTGTGCAGCGTGTCAATGTTGGACCCCCAAGGGGCGGATCCAGCCGGCGGCAAGGGAGGGGGCCTAAAAAGGGGCCAACTTCAAGCGAAAATTTGAAAATCGTGCCGGTCGATTTTTCGCTCAGTGGGGGTAGTGAGCAAAAAAGGGTGTTTTTACCTGTCTTTTTTCTAGGGGAGCCCGGGACCCCGGCCCCTGGATCCGCCACTGCCCCCTAATTAGCGTTAGCGCATCCACGGGAACTTTCTCCTCGCTACTACAGAATCGATATCAATTGTCGGAGTGCAGTTCTTGTTGGACATGGACAGTAGGAATCGTTGATTTTCTATTCGCTCAGCCATTGAAGCCTCCTCTTTTTCCTGTCCTCATCAATACTGATTTCTTCATCATTTGGTTGTGAATGATTCAAGTCTGTTGTAATATCATGGGAATAAACTTGGTGTGGTGCGTCAAGATTGTTATAATCATCCAGAAGTATCATTTCGTTTTCGATGGGTTGGTCAATATTAACAATTGATGGTGGCGGCAACATGCTATGTCTTCGGATGGTCATTCTGGTTTTGTCTAATCTTTTGATAAACGAACACATAAAAAAGGAAGGTTGACAATTATTATAATAAATAGCAAATTTGATCCTGCTAGAACTGCCTGTACTTACACACACGGTTCTCTGTGAATAGTCATTTCTAATTTGCGATCTTTAATGTGATTGTTTTCATTACATTTTCTTTCTTTGTTAATTCATAAAAACAAAATAGATTTAAAGAAGAATGTACAATTGATTAAACCGTAATTGTGAAACGGCACGTGTTCTCGAACATCATGTTCAATTTACTTTTCTAATCTTAAGATTTCTTCAAGAAAGTAGTTTGAATAAGGGGACAAGATAAAGAACATACCTGGAAGTATCCAAAATCTGGCAGTTGTGTATCTTTGTCGTCACATTCAAACTCCTCCTTCTCCTCCTTCCCCTGCTTCTCCTCGTCCTTATCCGCCTCCTCGTCCTCCTCGTCCTTCCCCTCCCCCTCTTTTCCCTCCTCGTCCTCATTCTCCTCCCCGTCTTTCTCCTCCCCCTCCTCGTCCTTCTTATTCTCATTGTCCTTCTCCTCGTCGTCGTCCTTCTCCTCCTCCTCCTCCTTCTCTTCCCCCTCCTCCTTCTTCTCCTCGTATTTCTCCTCGTCCTCCTTCCCATCCTCCTCCGTCTCCTCCTCTCTTTCCTCCCCCTCTTCGTCGTCCTTCTTTTCCTCTCCCTCCTCTTTGTCCTCTTCTTCCTCCTCCGTCTCCTCCTTCTTTACATCCTCCTGCTCCTCCTCCATCTCCTCCTTTATCTCCTCCCTATCAAAGAAAGATCGGCTCTTCAGTGCATCCACGACTTTCATCGCTTCCCTGTTTATGACACATCGGTGAAGTGTTTCCCCGGCCATTCTCAGCTCTTTCATCTTAGTCTTAACTATATCCTGTAAAGTTAGTTAAATATAAAGTTATAATCAATAGAAATACATATCAACCGCTGAATCTATTAAGTAGGCCGACCCAGAATATTGATATTAATTTATTTCTTATGATCACACCAGGCATTTTATACTGAAATGGTAATTTTTATATAAAAAACTTGTGAAATAAATTCTGATAACCATCATTGTAATTCTTAAACATATCAAAAGGCTGTGACCAATAAATTTCGCGATTGTTCACTTTAAGTTTAGTCCACAAGATTTCGTTCAAACCTGGAAAAGGTCCAAATCGGGCACCTCTGTATCTTCGTCGTCACACTTCTCCTCCTGCTCTTGCTCCTCCTCTTCCTCAACCTTCTGAGCGTCATAATCGATGTTGTTGAGAATGACGTCAAGAAGCCAGATTGCAACTTCCTTTGCAGGCGATTTGTCCTTTGATTCGGTTTCCTTCAGCTCGGTATCATCGTTGCCCGACAAAGGCATCTCTCCATTAGTCTGGATGTCTTCAGACTCTTCATCGTAGAATGGATGGCTCTTCAGTGATGCAACCACTCTCCTGGCATCCCTTTGGATGATGGACCGGTGAAACCTGTCACGGGCCAGTCTGAGCTGTGTCATCTGAAGTTCTGCAATATCCTGTGGAATAACATATTTGAAAGGTAATGATAACTTATCAGAATTTTTTTTTTAAATAAGCCATACGAGCACTTGATCAATTAAAACTTCTTTTTCTTAACTTACGAATTGCATAAGTCTGTGAGATATAAAAGATTTCAGGACGGCTTTTCACGGTGTTAACTTAACCATCTTTTTAACCAATATCTACGTTTTTTTAACGTGAGAATTGTTGAAACGGGCTAAATAATATCCTTGAAACAGGATGAAAATAAAACCGCTGTTTTGACGTCCCCCATCAAATGGGAGAAATGAAGAGTGGAAGAGAGAAAAATAGAGTAAAAGAGAAAGAGAGGGAGCGCCAAAGAAGGAAGAGGTAAGACAGAACAGATAGAGAGAGAAAGAGAGAGTAATAGAAAGCTATGTAGAAAGAGGAGGGGGAAGATGGATAGTGATAGGAACAGAGATGGAGAAAGAAAGAACAAGAGATTAGAGAATTGGATGAAGGTAACATACCCTCAGAAGATGCATTCTCTTTGCCAGGGCATAATCATCAACTGATTTCTCCTTTGTGTTGTCATCAGCACAACTCTCTGTCCGTCCGGCCCCCAAATCTAAGGCCGCAACGGCATCTCCTTGAGAAAAAATATTATTCAAACCCTCTAACATAATCAGATTATAACATAAATGTAATGTTTAAAGTTGTCAGTTTAGAAAGCCATGTATACATTTTTTTTAAACAAAATTCTCGTACTGTACTTGCTGACATTGTTTTTTCTCACTAATACCGAATAAATAAATTGGTCAATCAGTTTTCAAAGGCCGATTGGTCTTAAAAGTAAAAAAGTGTTGTTTTTTTTAAGGGGGAGGGGGGACTTTGACTATACAATAAGCAAGTTTGTGCAATATGAATAATACTATCGCAAATTCTGTTTGTGAAAATATGAAAATTTCTTAATAAAAGGCTGGAAAGAAATTACTTTGAATTGATATTAGCTTTTTTGCTGATTTCTACTTTTTGAAGAAAGAACCCTTTCCTTGTCAGTGGATATTAAAGTTAGGTACGAATATTACTTCCTTGGGAGTACCCCTTTTCTCTCCCCACCCCTCTCTCTCCCCTTACTCTTGTATTCCCCTCTCTCTCTCTCTCTCTCTCTCTTTCATACCAACCCAATCCTCCCCATTTGTACTGAACTACAATTCAGTAATTGTTTATATATCTATATATCATGAACTTCGAATTGTTAGTTGCATTTCATACCGTCTCCAATCTTTTCGAAAGATTTACTCTCTTCGACTTCGACGATGTCCAGCTTGAATCCAGTACTTTGGGATTCATCAATGTCGAATACGTACCCGTCCTCGTTTTCATCCTGACGATGAATTGGTTTGCTGCGTATGCATCCCATTTTTCATTCAAAGCAAATTCGAATACTAAGTAAAGAACTCAATATACCGATGATATTCGCAAATGATTGAATAGAACACTGGTCAATACAGTAAGTAAACAAAGTACACAACGCGAAACCTAGCGCATTCTGTGTCTGACGTCATAATGCATGCGCATCCATACCTGTGGCGTTTTAGATGATTTGGACTTATTGCAAAAGAATGGCAGTAGATTTAAGCTTTTAGTAAATTTCTTTCCCCTCGAAGATCACGAAGATTTTTATTTTTAATTTACAATTTTATTATAATTTATTCAAATTATAATATATCATCATAATGGAGGAAATATTAAATTTTCAAAATATCACACAGAGTGATGTCACCAGAAAATGTTGGAATGGGGTTGGGGAAAGGCCTCTCCCCAAAAAAAAAGGGGGGGAGGGAAAGAGGAGAGCAAAAAGGGAACAAAAAAGAGGAAGAAGAAAAGAAAAGGATGAAAAGAAGGGGAGATCAGTTGCGATTAATTAGGTCAACAACATGTGGATCGAGGGGACCGAAAGGCCTGCCCCTCCCTCGTCAGCAACCTTAAAGAGAGAGAAGGAAGGGAAAGGTAAAGGGAAGAGGAGAGAAAGGGAAAAGAAAAAAAGAGGAAGAAGAAAGGTGGGGGAGATCAGTTGCGATTTTCCCCGCCAACAAGGTGTGGATCCAGGGGCGAAAGGCCCTTGCCTCCCTCGAAAAAAGAGAGAGAGAGAGAGAGAGAGAGAGAGAGAAGGAAATGAAGGGAAAGGGAAAGAGGAGAGAAATGGAAAGAAAATATAAAGGAAGAAGAAAAGAAAAGGGGGAAAATAAGGAAAGATCAGTTGGCGATTTTTATCGCTTCTTCTATCATCATTGTACAACTTTCATTGTACAAATGTATTTATTTATATATTTATTTATTCCTGTTTGATAACAATAATATGAAAATAAACTTATAACAGCAACAACATGCAGAAGAAAACTATTTTGCAGGCAGAAAGAAACGCAAAAATGATCATGCAGTTGTATGTAAGTGTATCATTAGAATTATTCATATTGTTTTTTTACATCTTGTGAAATAGTATGCATTTAAGCTTTCGGAACTTTTTGTGTATTTGTATGAAACAAAGCGTTTGGAACTTATAATGCGCATGATGCAATTTCAGGTGCAATTTACTGCAGTTGCCCCCATTAGAATTTAAGCATGGGATTTTTCTAATTGGATACTAGTGATTTACAAATTTTGCTGAAAATGACATAATTTTCCGGGGTTGTTCCTCAATTTTTAATAAATTATACTTTTTATGCGTTGTTGGGAAATGACAAATTCCCAAATTTACAGTCAGGCAAGAAATATGCTTATTTAGAGGCCTACATGTCAGGGCCCGCGGAACAGCGGGGCTCGGGGGGCTCGAACCCCCCCCCCTTTTTTGAAAAAAGTATATTAAAGATACTATGTCCCTTTTGCAGCCAACATCAAATTCTGTAGAACTTTGCAGGAATTATGAATATGTCATGTATGTCCTATCTGTGAAATTTAAACGTTAGCAGTGTCCTAATATTCATTTTATGCAATGAAACCCGTTTACTTGCTAGACTTCACTGTCAGACACTATTGAGTGAATGTCTGTCTTTTTTTCCATCTTTGGTAATAACATACATAAAATGAGCTGTAAAGGGTACATGACTAACATGAGCATTTGTCTACATCAATAACCCACTTCTTGTAATGGCCAAAATTAAACTGATTGAATCTTTGCGCAGCATAAAACGTACGACCAGTGGCGTAATGAGCAAAAAACTTTGGGGGGCTGGCAGACCAAAATCCGCATCACCCCACTCTACATGCAGGCCCCGCTGAACGTTTTTCAAAGTAGGTGGGGGCTAAAGTATTTACGATCAGGTAGAGCGTAGTGTAAATTGTCGTGGGATCTAGGGCAAAGCCCCGGCAGGGGCCAAGGGACAGAGTCCCCGAAAGCTCAGGGGTATGGGCATTTAATTACGGTCAGATGAGCATATTTTGATACCTTATTCGTGACACTGGCAGGTCACTAATTGGCGTGGGGTCCAGGGGGCTGAGCCCCCTGAAACTCAGGGATTTGAGGCATTTTATAACGGTCATTGAGCATTCAGGGGCCCGCCTTAGGCCCCCTGGTGGGGTCGAGGGGGCAGAGCCCCCGGAAGCTCAGGGGTTTCAGGCATTTAATTACGGTCAGATGAGCATATTTTGATACCCCATTTGTGACACTGGCAGGTCAATAATTGGCGTGGGGTCCAGGGGGCGGAGCCCCCGGAAGCTCAGGGGTTTTAGGCAATAAATTACTGTCAGATGAGTATCCAGGGGCCTGACTTAGGGCCATTGGTTGGGTCCAGGGGGCAGAGCCCCTGGAAGCTCAGGGGTTTTAGGCGTTTAATAACGGTCAGATGAGCATATTTTGATACCTTATTTGTGACACTGGCAGGACATTAATTGGCGTGGGGTCCAGGGGCCGAGCCCCAGAAGCTCAGGGTTTTAGGCATTTTTAAACGGTCAGATGAGCATATTTTGATACCCTATTTGTGACACTGGCAGGTCACTAATTGGCGTGGGGTCCAGGGGCGGAGCCCCGAAAGCTCAGGGTTTTAGGCATTAAATTACTGTCAGATGAGTATCCAGGGGCCTGACTTAGGACCATTGGTTGGGTCCAGGGGGCAGAGCCCCCGGAAGCTCAGGGGTTTTAGGCGCTTAATAACGGTCAGATGAGCATATTTTGATACCTTATTTGTGACACTGGCAGAACATTAATTGGCGTGGGGTCCAGGGGGCCGAACCCCCAGAAGCTCAGGGGTTTTAGGCATTTTTAAACGGTCAGATGAGCGTATTTTGATACCCTATTTGTGACACTGGCAGGTCACTAATTGGCGTGGGGTCCAGGGGCGGAGCCCGAAAGCTCAGGGTTTTAGGCAATAAATTACTGTCAGATGAGTATCCAGGGGCCTGACTTAGGACCATTGGTTGGGTCCAGGGGGCAGAGCCCCGGAAGCTCAGGGTTTTAGGCGCTTAATTACGGTCAGATGAGCATATTTTGATACCTTATTTGTGACACTGGCAGGACACTAATTGGCGTGGGGTCCAGGGCGGGGTCCAGGGGCGGAGCCCCAGAAGCTCAGGGTTTTAGGCATTTAAAACGGTCAGATAAGCATTCAGGGGCCCGCCTTAGGGCCCTGGTGGGTCGAGGCAGAGCCCCGGAAGCTCAGGGTTTAGGCATTTAATTACGGTCAGATGAGCATATTTTGATACCTATTTGTGACACTGGCAGGACACTAATTGGCGTGGGGTCCAGGGGCGGAGCCCCAGAAGCTCAGGGTTTTAGGCATTTTATAACGGTCAGATTAGCATCAGGGGCCCGCCTTAGGGCCCTAGGTGGAATCCAGGGACAGAGCCCCCGGAAGCTCAGGGGTTTTAGGCATTTAATCACGGTCAGATGAGCATATTTTGATACCTCATATATTTTGTGACACTGGCAGGTCACTATTCTTTCTTTCTTTCTCTCTTTCTTTCTATTCTCTTTAGTATACTTTTTCCAAAAAAGAGGGGGCGGAGCTCGAGGCCCCGGATCCCCGTCGTTTTGCGGGCCCTGCCATGTAGGCCTCTAAATAAGCATATTTCTTGCCTGACTGTAAATTTAGGAATTTGTAATTTTCCAACAAACGCATACAAAAGTATAAAAAGTGAGGAAAAATCTCGGAAAACTATGTCATTTCAGCAACATTTGTAAATCACCGGTATCGAATTAGAAATGAACCACGTTTGAATTTTATTGTGACACTGGCAGGACACTAATTGGCCCCCATCAGTACGCCAGTGCCCCCGATCTACACCTTGTTGGCGGGAAAAATCGAAACTGATCTCCCCTACCTATCTTCTTTCTCTCTTTCCTTACCTTCCCCTCCCTTCCCTTTCCCTTCCCTTCCTTCTCTCTCTTTTAGGTTTGCTAGGGGGAGGCAAGGGCCTTTCGCCCCCGATCCACAACTTGTTGGCGGGAAAATTGCAACTGATATCCCCTTCTTTTCTTTTCTTCTTCCTCTTTTTCCTTCCCTTTATCTCCTCTTTTCCTTTTTCTTTCCCTTTCCTTCCTTCTCTTATTTTTTTGGCGGGGGGGGTAGAGGCAAGGCCCTTTATCCCCGATCCACAACTTGTTGGCGGGAAAATTGCAACTGATATCCCCCTTCTTTTCTTTTCTTCTTCCTCTTTTTTTCCTTCCCTTTATCTCCTCTTTTCCTTTTTTCTTTCCCTTTCCTTCCTTCTCTCTTAATTTTTTGATGGGGGGCAACAGCCTGGGAGGCAAGGCCCTTTCGCCCCCGATCTCCTTCTTTTCCCCCATTTTCTTTTCTTCTTCCTCTTTTCTTTCCCTTTCTCTCCTCTTTCCCTTCTCTCTCTCTCTTTTTTTCTTTGCGGGGGCAAGGCCCGATCGCCCTCACTGGATCCGCGCCTGTGGAACATTCCCTCTGGAAATGACCCTCCTCGCCACATCCAAAACAAACCCTGGGCGCAGGCGACTGCGCATTCCCCCGCGTACCGCCTAGAGCTGCCGCGATCTTCTCTAAGCTCTTCTCTAGGCCGGACATACGGGTATCCAGACTTTTCGCTAAACTGGATATACGGTTATCTACTAGTGTTACTGTTAGTGGCCACTAAGGCCCATCAGTGACTGTAAAAAACATATGCACTTCCTGGCTATTTGGGAATGTGTCAGATTGCAACAGAAATGGAGAAACGCGCATTTTGTTGAAAATCATGTGATATATCACGAACATTTATAAATCACTTGTATGAAATTGAAAATAAGTCATGGTTTAATTTTATTTGGGGGGGCTAGCGCCCCCCCCAAGCCCCCCCACCAGTACGCCAGTGCGTACGACCATTCGGTACAATGGTCTGAAAAGTCAGACTATTACTTACTGGCTCTAGAGCTCCTAAGTCGATTCGACAACTAATAGTCGTTATTTTCCCACTTAAAGACATTTTCAAGCCCCCCTGTTTTTAGGGAAGTTCTAAATTAGTATCGTCTTTCAAATGCCGTTGGAATTTAACCTTTTCATTTTCTTGGCCTACAAATGGGACATAGTACCTTTAAAGAGAAATAGAAAGAAAGAGAGAGAGAAAAAAAGAATAGTGACCTGCCAGTGTCACAAAATAATGAGGTATCAAAATATGCTCATATGACCGTGATTTAATACCTAAAACCCCAGAGCTTACGGGGCTCTGCCCCCCGGATTCCACCTAGGGCCCTAATTTAATGCATAGTGGAGCCCACGCCAATTAGTGACCTGCCAGTGACACAAATAAGGTATCAGAATAAGCTCATCTGACCGTTATTAAATGCCTAAAACCCCTGAGCTTCGGGGGCTTTGCCCCCTTGGCCCCACCTAGGGCCCTAAGGCGGGCCCCTGGATGCTCATTTGACGGTAATTTAATGCCTAAAACTCCTGAGCTTCTGGGGGCTCCGCCCCCTGGACCCCACGCCAATTAGTGTCCTGCCAGTGTCACAAATAAGGTATCAAAATATGCTCATCTGACTGTAATTTAATGCCTAAAACCCCTGAGCTTCCGGGGGCTCCGCCCCTAGACCTTACGCCGAATCACGCTACGCGTACCTGATCGTAAATACTTTAGCCTCCCCCCACCCACTTTGCAAAACGTACAGCAGGGCCTGCATGTAAGAGTGGTGGTGATGCGGATTTTTTTTCTGCCCCCCCCCCCAAAAAAAAAACGATTTTGCTCATTACGCCACTACTTTAGTGGTCACCATTACGTACCAATATTTGGCTTGCACAACTCCAAATTTGGGCCCCCCCCCCTAAGAAATCCTGGATCCGCGCCTGCTTGGGGCATCCTTTCAGACAATGCTTATAGGGGGTGTGCAAGGTTGCAAATAAGTGGATGTGGGAGGGGCTTACTCACCCTGAGCAATGTTTGGTATTTTGAATTAGATAAGGCATGTTGTGATGCACAACTGTCCATAGCTTGTATATGTACCTGCCTGATGTGGATAAGAGAGACAGGGTTCCCTTCCCACAAGTGAACAAAAAGACTTTTGAATAAATCTGAAAACATTCAATACTATATCAATACTTTTCTCCCCCCCCCCATATCCTCTTTTGAGGTGGGCCTATTCATGCCATGAAACATTACATATAGATCAGCGATGCACATAATTGATAACCATACAGCCTTATTATTTTTTTTATTTTTTATTTTCTAAAGGTTTGTATCAGAGTTTATACTTTATAATGACTTAACAATATAGGCTGAAGGTCAACACGAGGAATCTGAACTGTCACATTTTATATTTTATTTCAATTTGCATATGAGTTGTTAATACTGTTTGACACAACGTGATGAGCTTTCCAAACCACAGACATGTTGCTCTGAATAGCGTGTCCATGTTTTCCCAGAAAACGAAATGTTCCAACTTCATCACAGTATTTGCTAGACAAACGTTTCAAAATATACCACTCATCAGTGCAGGATTTATTTGAGAGCAAGATTTCTATAGAAATATGGAAATAAAATGTTTCATCCCTTTCGTTTGTTCTTGATTTTTCTCATACAATTTTCTTTAATTAAAAAAGAAAAACTCAGTTTAAAGAGGTGTGTGTAGAAGTAAGTAGCACATGTGACCAAACTTGTTTTCTATAGAAGGTTTAGCTATAGTGCTATACACCGACGCAGAACTTTATGATTTACTCTTTCTCTCTCTCTCTCTCTCTCTCTATCTCTATCTCTATCTCTATCTCAGGGAAATATGGAAAATTGAAGAATTCAAGAATGTTTATTAGTTTCATCTCCTTTGACTACGGTATATTGTTATTTTCTTTGAGCTCACAGAACTAGAGCGCCCTCTAACGCTGAAGTTTGTGATACGCATTTTATTCGTGAATATGGCAGATGCTGGAGATTTCGACAAAAGTGACGCAGAAAGTGATGGCGAAATTCGAGGTAGGATATTTAGATTTAGTCAGTATATTCTTGTTCATAGTAATGGAAGAAGAGTCTTACACATGTTTGATAAATCTGAAGATGCTACGATTTGGCAATATGCAGTAATTTTGGACTATATTTCGCCCTTCATGCACTGTAAAAACAGAATGTACAGTCCCATATGTTTGATTCTGTGTTCCGTAAAGAAGAAGAAGGAGGAGGAGGAGGAGGAGGAGACCACTGAAGATTTCTGTCTCTTTCGTTCGTTAGCCTGTGATTTGGATAGGGTCGGCTCCTTAGAGACAGAAGCCGACCATAACTATTTTTTCAATTATCCAACCATAATGGTGAAAACGATCCAAAAGGGATAGGGTGCGATTTTTCCGTTTTTACCGATACCAAAATTATGATATTTCAGTCAAACCCTCTACCGTAAATCTCTGTGTATAAGACGCACCCCTATTTGGGGGGTAAAAAAAACTCTGACTCTGTAGGCAGCAACCCAGGTCCTTGTTTAAAAACCCATGCGGGGAAGGACCTTCATTTTATTTTTACTGCGAGGTGCAGTTGGAGGCGCCAATTTTTGCTTGTGAACTTGTCACAAATAATAGTAACAATGTTGAATAAAGTTATCAGAATAATGAACATTTCAAACATAATAGTAACAATGTTGAATGAAGTATCAGAATAATGAACATTTCAAACATAATAGTAACAATGTTGAATGAAGTATCAGAATAATGAACATTTCAAACATAATAGTAACAATGAAGTTACCAGAATAATGAACATTTGTTTTTAAAACTAAAGATGACAGACAAATTTTCCAAGTCCAAACAGAAATCCGAAAAAAGCACGACATGTCAAAATCTCTGTGGTGTGACGTAGTATTACGTATTGATTTTGCCATTGAACTTAAGTCGCGCTTAAGTTAAGTAGGCCCTCTCTCACTTAAATTCGAAGCCACTCGAGCAGATCGGCCAATGAGTGGGCGTAAACTCACTGTACAGCGCTCAATGCTGTAAGTTCTTCGAGCTCGCCCACTGCAGAAACGGTCAGTTTTTGCAGGTTTAGGGTTAGGGTAAAAATGTCAAAAAATTACCGTTTTTGCAGCGGGGCTGAGTTGTTCCGAGTAGACCGGATCCGCTGAGGAGGAGGCATGGACCCATGGTTAATAATTAGGTGGGCTGTATATAATACAGACCACCTTATGTTTTCGTTAGAATTGCCTTTATTATTTATTTATTTATTTATTCTTTATTTATTTTTCTTATTTCCACCCACTTTATTGTTAGCAAGATAATTTGAAAATGGCTCAATCAAATGCCTTGAAATTTGGCACACATATGTATAGGCATATGGACAAAGCAAAATAACGTTTTCAACCTTGACCTTGACTGATGACGTCATCTAGGCGCCATTTTGTGAAATTTTCTGAAAATCTACTCATGATCATATCTTCATAACGGAAAGTCATTTCTCATTCATATTTATCATGATTAAGGTCAATATCCGTCCGGTCAATTTCAGGTCAAAACGCGCGATGCGTACGTCCGCGCAGTCAGCGCGCAAAAATTCAAATTGCTCCAAATCGTCTCAAATTCATTTTGAATACGTTTCAGGCCATTTTAAGCATTTCGCAAAAAAACACGCGCATGCGCGCGTTTTCGTGCGTACTTGGATTTTGCAAAATAGAATTGCCGAATTTTCTCTGTCATCACATCAGAAACATTTTTTCAAGCATTTTGATACCTTCTTCACCTTTTTCTGACCAGTAATAACGCAATGAGCGTCCGTTCAAGAAACATGTCCCGCGCGAGCTCTTGTAATACATAGCATATATGGGCAAAAACATGCCTATACAAAATTCATTGTAACTCTTCAGAATGGATGGGAACTCCCAATTTTTTTCATATTTGGATAGATTATGAGTCGGAGATATGATTTCATGTCTCATTTGACCCTCAATTAACTCATGACGTCATCATAATGGCCTCCGAACTCAAAATTTCAATTTGCATATTATGACGTCAGCATATTTTTGGAAAATTGATTGTATCTCTGTAAATATTGATCGATTTTCTTCCAAATTTTGATATGTTCTAGCTGAGACAATTTTCTACAAATGCAGTTACACAATTTTTCATTTTGACAAAGGCATCATGGCGTTTTTTTGAGATTAAAGGAGGCATGTCAATTTTCACATTTTGCGTGTATTCTCTATGGGACATGACTTTTCTCAAAACTGGATTCTACATTCCCGTCTTTCGCGAGCAATATCTCCGTCGTTTTAGCTTCGTTTTGCTGAGCTTTGAGTATGTTGTAGCTGAGACAATAAGCTATCACAAATGTGCCCTTTATTTTTATCAGATGCCGGGATCATGCTCATATTTCACTTGCAAAGTGGGATTTGAGAATTCCATTTTCCGTTCACGTGTAATGCTATGGGAAATGTTTGGTATATCGGTAACGCACTTGACTTCCGACCTCGAGATCCCTGGTTCGAGTCCGGGCGTCTCCAACAACTTTTTTCTTCACTTTTTTTTCATTTTGACCTTTCACTGTACCATCTCCTTTGAATATTATAACACGTAGAATCGCAAATAATGTATTAAACAACCATATTTACTTTACTATTACCCTTTTATCACTTGATCCATTACTTTGTGCGTGTAATCCCTATGGGAGATGACTTTTCTCAAATCTGGATTCTACATTCCTGTCTTTTGCGAGCAATATCGCCGTTATTCCTGCTTGGTTTCTGTTGATTTTTGAGTATGTTGTAGCTGAGACAATAAGCTATCTCAAATGTGCCCTTGATTTTGTCTTAAATTTTAGTTGGACCAGCCCACCTATACTTGTTCTAAACAAGTATTACAAATCTAGTTTCATCTTAGAATCTAATTAGACCCAAGATTCTGTAAAAGTGACCAAAATAATATTGGAACTTCTGGCAGTGAAAACGAATTAGTGTAGAGGTCTACACAGCCAGGAGCTGTGACTGAGTGATTTGTGAATGGGAAGCCTCAAAAGAGCTGGAAAACTTGAGAAGAACTTTGCAAAATAACAAGATAGATTTTAAAACTGAATCACTATGTACAATCTCTTTCCACTCCAGCAAAGCATAGAGAGTCAATGCTATAGTAATACGTATTGACCTCTAGCGCTGTACTACGTGCTAATAGGCAGCAATTGCACACATGAATAGTCAATACACACAAATGCACACAATGCATACGATGTGGCTGATCGGCAAGTTTGACAGTAGACTCACAATTTGAATTTTTTAATTATTCTTTCTAACATCGGTAAGTTGAAAAAATTGTATTTTACTGCCATTTAGGTGTCATCAATTGTCACTTAAAGTACTGATTTTGAGTGAAATCAGTTGAGTATTGTACAGTGGTGTTTGAAATGTTGAGAATCAATAGCACAGCTTTTAATACACAGCCAGGATAGTGATGCAGCTATGTGTGTCACTGTACAATCTCTTTCCACTCCAGCAAAGCATAGAGAGTCAATGCTATAGTAATTCGTATTGACCTCTAGCGCTGTACTACGTGCTAAGAGGCAGCAATTGCACACATGAATAGTCAATACACACATTACACACAAATGCACACAATGCATACGATGTGGCTGATCGGCAAGTTTGACAGTAGACTCACAATTTGAATTTTTAAATTATTCTTTCTAACATCAATAAGTTAAAAAAATTGTATTTTACTGCAATTTAGGTGTCATCAGTTGTCACTAAAGTACCAATTTTGAGTGACATCAGTTTAGTTTTGTACAGTGGTGTTTGAAATGTTGAGAATCAATAGCACAGCTTTTAATACACAGCCAGGATAGTAATGCAGCTATGTGTGTCTCTTTCAGGATCTGATCATGAAGAGGAAGAATTGCTCTCTGAAGATGAAGGTCATGAAGGAGAGGTAGCAGTGGGGTCGGGCAGCGAAGGAGAGGTCCAGTCCGAAGAGGAAGAGGGACAAGAGGAGGTGGAAGAAGAGATGGAGGAAGGGGAACATGAAGAAGAAGAGGAAGATGAAGGAGATGTAGTGGAAGAAGAGGAGGAGGAAGGTGCTAGAATAGAGGAAGAGATTCAGTCTCCAGATGAAGCTCAACCAGAGCACGAGGGAGAACAAGAAGAGTGTGAGTAGGATTAGTTGTAAATGCTATTTTTGTTTAAAGTATGAGAACTATTTTATCCAGATGGTCTCAAAATTAGAATGGTTATATAACATGTAGACATCCAGTTAAGATGCTAGTAATTAGTATGTTACATATATTTCAGTAATATACAATACAGGTTCAGGGATTCTAATTTGCCTTGTTTGGGAGCTAATTAATACTGATTTTAGTAGCATTCCCAATCACATATTTTGTGACTTTCTCTTTGTCAAAATACAGTTTTGTTAGAATTTCCTTTACAAAAGTAAAGTTGATTTAATTCATCATTTCTAAAACTGGCATACATCAACATCTTATTAAATGTTATTCAAAAAGATCTTGATCATATAATCAAGGAAATAAAAAAATCATTGGCAAAACTCTCTATCAAGTATTAATTTTTGGGGTGATATTTTGATATTGATGAAAAAATATATAGTTTTAAAAGCACTAATCACTGATATTTGATAATTGCTTCGTAGATGAAGAATATGAATCAGATCGAGAGGCTGTTTCAGAGCAAGAAGAAGCAGGGGAAGAAGAGGGTCACTATGAGGCTGAAGAACATGAGAGGGAAGGAGAAGAAGGTATGTTACTGGTGAATTCCTTCTTTCTTATGTCATGTATTTTTTCTTTGACCATGATATTTAGCATGGGTGACTCACAGTTAATGTCAGTCATCTCTGTTTTTAACTTATTTACCAGTTTTCATGGATTTTTTGTTTGCCATCCTTTTGCCTACTCTTCCTCTTTGTCTTGCGAAAAGTTTTTCCTTTCTCCTTTCTTAGATGATTTTCTTAATTTATGACTTGTGAACTTTATTCTCATAATTTTTCTTTGTGTTATTTTCAGCAAGTTTTTATTAATTTATTTCAATTTTGCTTGTCCAAAGAAGTCCATGATATTGTACATATAAAGAATAACAACAATTTTAAAACAATTTTATGGAGCTGTTAACATGATGTTTCTTTTCTTTTAATCTTTGAGATTTCTAATCCCTTTGTGTGATCTTTAGAAGAAGAGCATGAGGAGGAAGAGGTTCACGAAGAAGAAGAGGGAGAAGGAGAATATGAAGAGATGGTGGAAGGTGAGGGAGAGGAAGGAGAAGAGATGGTGGAGGAAGAGGAGGAGGAAGCGGGAGAGGTAGAGCATGGGGAAAGAGAAGAAGAGGAAGAATCAGAACAGGAGGTTGAGGAGCAGCAAGAGGAGGAAGAAGAGATGGAGGCAGAGGATAACGAAGGCAGGCAGTCACTGGATGAGGATGCCCGTTCCCATGGAGATGGGGAGGAGGAAGATGTTCAGTCACAGGAGGCATCGGAGAAAGAAGAGGATGACGATAGGCTTGTCATCAGTCAAGACGAAGAGGAAGAAGGTGATGGAGAAAGAGAGCAGGAGCAAGCAGGTGATGAAGAAGAACAGGATGCAAGACCACAGGTTTCAGATGAAGGTGATTTCTTGTACTGTTTTTGCCTTATATTCCATATTTTTCATGTCGTTTCAGAATATGTGGTCATGGTCTAAATGCTTCTTTCTTCTAATTCATCTTAACAGTGTTAAAAATGATTATTCCCTGAAGGCAAATTTTTGGAAGTGGAGGCCCTGGTCTCTCTCTCAGTAGATAAATTTAACAGCACGGTCCTTAAAGGGAGTGTAAATTGACGAATACCGGGGAATGCCATCTACGTCTCCTTTTGGACAACTGCACGTAAACGAATGGACTTGATTAACGGTAGTCAGCGACTTAATCTGTACATGGTCAGGGTTCGCGAAACAGACCAAAGTTCTCCTCACGCTTTGGTTTCACGTATGCTGCACGCACGTGATTGCTGTGGTCGCGTCGTCCGTATTCGTATTATACATGTACCTGATTGGCCCAGAGTCAGGCGACGGGAAAGACATGTAGTCTCATCAGTTTACACCCCCCTTCAAAGGTACTATGTCCCATTTGCAGGCCAAAAAGATGAAAAGGTTAAATTCCAACGGCATTTGAAAGACAATACTAATTTAGAACTTCCCTCAAAACGAAAGGGCTTGAAGATGGCTTTTAGTGGGAAAATAACGACCACTAGTTGTCAAATCGATTTAAGTGATTGCAATCACCTAGGTAATAGTCTGATTTTCAGACCCTGTTACCGAACGGTCGTTCGTTTTGTGCTGCACAAAGATTTAATCAGTTTAATTTTGGCCATTACAAGTAGTGGGTTATTGATGTAGATAATTGCTCATGTACCTGTTACAGCTCATTTTATGTATGACAAAAAGATGTCAGTCAGTCACTTACTCAATAGTGTCTGACAGTGAAGTCTAGAAGGTACATGGGTTTCCTTGCATAATTTGAATACTAGGACACTGCTAATGTTTAAATTTCACAGATAGGACATACATGACATATTCATAATTCCCGCAAAGTTCTACAGAATTTGATGTTGGCTGCAAAGGGACATAGTATCTTTAAGTGAGGGATGATTTTTTTTTGGGGGCAGCGCATATTATCTTTTTTATGTTGCCTTCCCCTCTATCCCTTAATTCCCCCTTCTTTTCTTTTTTCACAAATTGATTGAGGGGAAGTGCCCCACATAGCGAGCCCACTGTACAAAATAGATGACAGATATGTATTAGTTAATGACAACAGCAACGAATACAGACATTACTTCAGTTTTTTGTTTTTCACTCGTCACAGTAAATCGTGAAACTGAACAGAAAGCCAAAATCTGACAAATTCTGTTCATTTTTGCAATTTACTCTGATGGAGTGCAAGACGAAAAGCTTTAGTGTGTCTGTAGTCTTCGCCATCTTTGATTTTGTAGTACCAATCATCTCTTTATCGATAACAAAGAAATCTGGTGAGCCCTCATGGAGATAATGGTATTTGTTTGATTTTTCAGGGAGTGACAGTGATGACAACATTGGTAGGAAACCAAAGAAGAGGGTGGTGGTTGGTAGTGATGACGAGGATGCTGGGCAAATGAAGGATTCAGATGATGAAGATGCACCAGGTGGTATGTAATTCTTTCTTTTTTCTGAAAATACAATCCAACCTTGCTTTGAAGAAAAAAGGAAGATTAAACAGATTTATGACAGTTAAGAAAAAAGGGTAATCAATCTGAAGTTATGCTTTCAGATAATTCAAATTTAAATATGTTACAAAGTTGGATTACCCTATAACATGTTTTTATGTCACAATATTTGTATGCCTCTGCCAACCGAAGGTGGTGCCAGAGGCATTATGTTTTCAGGTTGTCTGTCTGTCCGTCCGTACATCCGTCCCGCTTTGTCGTTAACGCGATATCTCAAGAATCACTAAAGATATCATGCTTAAACTGTATGACAATATGTATCACCTTAAGAAGACAATCTGATTAAATTTTGGAGTAACTAGCGCAAAGGTCACAGAGATCACTTTCTGAAATTCCAGCTATTAGCCTCGTTATTGCAAAACATCTAGAACCATTAGAGATATGAAGATCAAACTTGATGATATGTATTACCATAGGAAGACAATCTGATCGGATTTTGGGTTAATATGTCAAAGGTCAAAGGTCACAGAGGTCAATTTCTGAAATAAAATTCCATGTATGTATGTTATTGTTTAATTGCTTTGGTGAAATAAACTTGAATTGAATTTAACTTATGATTTGTTAATTTTTGTTTGAGGAGAAATGTTCCTCCTTTTATTAACTGTAGAGATATCAAATAAGTTTGTCAAACTGAACAAAATACATAGTGAGATACGCAGTAATGATGAATAACATTATTAAGATAAATACAGTACGACCTGTTTCTGAACAATTTGGTGCTTGAATTTTCCCAATCAATGACAGTTGAAGCAACTCAAGAAGATTTATTTGGTGAGATATCTGACGATGACGATGACAACCTTGATGACATTGTAGACCAGCTTGGTGACGAGGTAAAGCTTTCCTTCTAACTTTTTACTACATTTTGGTATTTACTGCTTGATGACATATCTCAAGAGAATCTAGCAAAGATAGTTATGTACCTGCAGACCTAACCTTTTCAAAGCTTTATAAATCGCAAACGGCAAACATTTTTTTAGGGGGAAACACTTTTTTTATATAGACAAACAAACAAATGCTGAATAATGGATACAAAGTTTCCTTTTATATCTTAGAGGTAGGGTTGATTAGGATTATGGTCTAGGACTGTTTTAATTAAGCAAGTAAAAAATTTTAAATGTATCCATGTTTTTGACTAACAGTTTTGGTTTGACAATTCTCTTTAAACAAAGCACTAAATATGTTTACAGTTTACATAAGTTTTTTTGTCACTAAAGCCCTTATACTTAGTTGAGCAATCTGTAAAGTGCTTCTTAACTGTGTAAAGAAAAGGGTGTGATGCAAAATGCTTAGTGGAATGGCAAACTGCCATTGTTGTGAATTCACAAATGTTTCTGGTTTAACAGTGTTTCATTTGATTCAACCATTAGGAAGGGAAAGAAAGGGATGATGATGATGAAGAGAACGAAGACCGAGTCATCCGTGGAGCGGACATCAATGCGGACGGCGATCTCATCCAGAGGGATGACGATGAGGAGAAAGAACCGGAAGAGATTCCAGAGACCAAGATTGAGGTGGAGCTGCCCAAACTGGGCGTGGACCTGGGAGAAGAGTACCACTTTGCAAAGCTACCCAACTTTCTCAGTGTGGAAACAAGGTAAAGAGACCCTGTGGTGCAGTGGTTTAGCCTTTGGATCATGTGGTTTAGGGGTCAAATCTGTTCAATGTACCTCTTTGAAGAGGACCACTAAAAAAACTACCTAATTTTCTCAGTGTGGAAACAAGGTAAAGAGACCCTGTGGTGCAGTGGTTTAGTCTTTGGATCATGTGGTTTAGGGTTCAAATCTGTTCAATGTACCTCTTTGAGGAGGACCACTAAAAAACTACCTAATTTTCTCAGTGTGGAAACAAGGTAAAGAGGCCCTGCGGTATAGTGGTTTAGGCTTTGGACATGAGGTTCTGGGTTCAAATCTGTAAAAGGGTTGAAATTGGGAGAGGAGTACCAGTTTAAAAAACTGCCCAACCTGTGGAAAAAAGGGAATGAGGCCCTGTGGTGAAGTGGTTTGTCAAATGAATTAGATGGTTCAAGATTCAAATTCTTGACCATACAAGGATGAGGATGATGGAACCAAAATGTCAGTTTTGTTCTGAGTCTGCTTTTTATTGTTTTTTTAGTGATGTCTGATGATCTTGATAGGGGTTAATGCAGGATCTTGTAAAGGATGTGATAGTTTGTTTTGTTTGAACTGGAATCTACATTTGTTGACCTCTCTTTCTCTCTCTGTCTCTTTACAGACCTTTTGACCCTCAGTTTTATGAAGATGAAGTCCATGCTGATGAAGATGAGGTGTTGGATGAAGAAGGAAGAACAAGGCTCAAACTAAAGGTATGTTGTCTTGTTTTCTTTTTATCTGCAGGTACATCTCGATTAAGTGTTCTACTCACAGACAATTTCAATGCAACGATATTAAAAAAAAAAGGATTGCTCTTCAACTGCCCTAATATTCCCACTATAACCAGAAAGTTGGACATATTTTGAAGCTACTTGTGTGTGTAGTCTCTTGTACCCATATCTATCTGCTGTGCTCCCTGTGTGTGATTGTCAGCAAGGTTGGGTCAACTTTGTCATCATTTTGATGATTTCAACGCCTCTTTAATACAGATTTATTGTCATGTACAAGGTGTAATACCAAATCATCTTTTACCAAGAACTTCTTGACAGTTTCTTTCATAGTGCCATCAAGTGACCAGTACTCAGCTTTATCTTGAAAGGGCAATCCAACCCTTGTAATAAGTTGATTTGTATGAAAGCAGAAAAATAACAGAAACAGAATGGCAAAAGTTTGAAATGAATCGAACCATTAGTATAGAAGTTATGAATGTTTGAAATATGAGATCACTAAGTCTATGCGAATCTCAAATTGGTAGTTTGGTCAGTGGTTTGTGACGTAGGACGTGGATACCTCTCCCACTTGCTGTGTAAAAAAATATCACTAATTTCTGTTTTTCTCGTAAGTTCCTTCTCCCTTGGGACACTACTCAAAATATAATATAGATAGCATATTATTATAGGTCCTCTAAACAGAATAGATCCCCCGAGCCATGATTTTTTTTTAATTTAAATTTTAGTCATTTTATAATGTTGTAACAGATGGGAAAGTAGACCGGCACTACATCACATTGACATTACTGCTTCAGCCAATTTGAAGTGCCCATACGTATAGTGATTACAACTTTCAAAAATTCATAACTTTCTTATATTTAGTCAGATTTAAAGGTGCTATGTCCCTTTTGCAGCCAACATCAAATTCTATAGAACTTTGCAGGGATTATGAATATGTCATGTATGTCCTATCTGTGAAATTTAAACGTTAGCAGTGTCCTAATATTAAAATTATGCAAGGAAACCCATTTACTTGCTAGACTTCACTGTCAGACACTATTGAGTGAGTGACTGGCTTTTTTCATCTTTGGTAATAACATACATAAAATGAGCTGTAAAGGGTACATGAACATTGTCTACATCAATAAGCCACTTCTTGTAATGGCCAAAATTAAACTGATTGAATCTTTGCGCAGCATAAAACGTACGACCATTCAGTACAATGGTCTGAAAAATCAGACTATTACTTACTGGCTCTATAGCTCCTAAGTCGATTCGACAACTAATAGTCGTTATTTTCCCACTTAAAGACATTTTCAAGCCCCCTTTTTTTAGGGAAGTTCTAAATTAGTATTGTCTTCCAAATCCAATTAGAATTTAACCTTTTCATTTTTTTTGGCCAATTTGGCCTGCCTGGGACATAGTACCTTTAATTGAAACTTTCATCAGTTTGCTTCTGTGATTGTTCTGCCTTCTTTTATAGTAGTGTTAAATGTTTTGATATCATGTGCTTCTACAATCAGGTTGAGAATACAATAAGATGGAGGAAAGTGTTTGATGAGGAAGGGAGCGAGATCGGCAAAGAGAGTAATGCAAGAATAGTCAGGTGGTCTGATGGAAGGTAAGATCAATGTATGAAAAAAAGAATGTATCATTATCCCAATAATGATGTGAATTGATATAGCTACAAATCTTTACCAAATCGGTCTCCTAGACCTTACCATTTTCAACTCACTTTTTATGCTTTAAAAATGTTTGGAAATGAGTTCAAAATTTATTAACAAACTTGATTTTGAAGCTACTTTAATTTTTTGTTTTACTTATTTGAATTAATATCATCTGTTGTATAAAGTTTAAGAAATTCTTATTGAAATTATTCTTAAATCCCACAATAAAAGTACCTTCTCTTGATATACAGTTAATTCATATGCAACTGAAGTTTCTTTGCCACATAATTAACAGTATCATTGTGTTTACAATTCTTATTGCACCTGAACAGTCTGTCTCTTCATCTTGGGCAAGAAGTATTTGATGTTTACAAGATGACACAGCAAGGAGACTTCAACCATTTCTTCATCCGTCAAGGCACTGGTCTGCAAGGCCTAGCTGTGTTCAGAACAAAGCTCTCATTCAGGTAGATATGGTAACAGTCTTTATGAGAGGTTATTACACTTTTGTTGCAAAAGCTCCTGTTAACATGCAGTCATTAAAGGGATCCGGTAACTTTGTCTCAGATTCTGAAACAAAATCCTGGATTTAGCCCATGCTGCAAAGATAATTATAAACCTTTAGGTCAGTCAGGAACCCCATGACTTTTACAAGCCGATCGTCTGTCTGATTATCAAGATATTTATGATTGGAAATCGGAACCAAATTTTGCGTTTTCCTAACGGTTTTCATAACACTACAGTCTATTGGGGAAAACGAGTATGGTAAAACCGGTCACTCAAAGATTTTTACTTTTTTGAGACACTTCTTGATCATTTTGAGGCGCGATTTTTTTTTTTAGGGCTTCAATATTACACCATATCACAAACACTGATAACACGTAGGGCCTTGCATCTCAGATTTAACATTGTTAAACAATGCCTTTAAGATATGAAAAAGTGAACATTGTTCAGTCACAAGCATAGAAAAGGCATTGATACTTCCTGTGCTGTCGTATTTTAAAGACTGAAGTAAGTGTATGGTCATTTGTACACACATATTGTCTAATTATGTCTGTAATCGAGTAAAATGTGCATGTTTTGAAATAAAAAATGTAAATACATTTCCTTTTCTCTTTTGCTTAACTTGTCTTTTGTTACTCAATGAACAAATTCTCCATGTTATGTAATACGTTTAAAAAATGCTGTAAGTTTTAATTAAACCTGTACTTGTTCTAAAGATATTTCATCTTGTTTGTACTTGTTTAGACCGCATTCCACAGACAGTGCTACTCACAGGAAGATGACCCTGTCCATGGCAGACCGATGTTCCAAGACCCAGAAGATCAAAGTGGTTCCCATTGCTGGTAAAGACCCAGAGGCACAGAGGGGCGAGATGATCAAGGTGAGTGCAAGAATGTCTGAGGATACCATAAAACCAGCGTTTTTCAACCCTTTTTCAGTCACGGCACCCTCTTGCTCAAGACTCTTGCTCAAGTTCTTATTCTTCACCAATTCAAAATCATTGTGTAACTGAGAATGGTTAGCCAAACATCCACAGTCTAAGTTACAGATAATATATACCAACTTGCTAATTAACCATCTGCGGCTGCACCAAAAAAAGTTTACCTGGCTACTTGCCCGACTCCCTCTGGCTCTCTGACTCACTCCAGCTTTGACATTGAGGCAGGCTGGTACCAGCTTTTTAATGATAAAACAAAAGTTTTATGGGTTCGTCCTCACTGTGGAGTGCGCTGTAATATTTTTTAATAAATCAGACATTAGTCTCAATGTTTACTCTTGAATACGACAACCCAACACCAGAAGCCTTAATAAGTTAGATTTGCCCTTTAATTTTATATGGTTAATTTAACATAATTTGAAACTTCCTACCTTGAGGTGTACAACTAAGGCAATAGTTGATACTGCATCGCAGACAAATTCTTTCTGTTGAAACCTCAAGGCAAAATTCACATTCCATAATTTCGGACAACGACGATGGCAATGCAATCAAATGGCGTAATGGGTGCGATTATTTTTATTCCTATAAAAAGTTTGAATACTGTTATTAATTTACAACTTTTATGTACTTATGATGTATATTTTGTTTTCATGTTAATGGGATCATGTTTATTAGTGGTACCAAATTTTTTATGATCCCACCACATTAACATTAATTTTTTCTTCTTTGTATATTTGATTATACCATGTTATTGTTTTCAAATATATTTTGGCATGCTTTAGACATAGTTAAAAATGGAAATGTGGAAATAATTCAATTCAATCTCTCAAAGTGCTAGATCACTTACTTTAAGTATATCACATTACCCTTTTCAAATAATTTCTTGCTCAAACCTTGTTTGTGTCCCCCCATAGAGAGAAGAGGAGAGATTACGAGCGTCACTGAGAAGACAGAACCAGCAGCGAAGGATACGAGAGAGATCCCACCAGCGAGGGCTCGGTGCAGGCTACCTGGAGCCTGACAGAGAGGACGGTTTTGAGGAGGAAGACGATGCGGCCATCAGTCTCTCGGCTATCAAGAAGAACTTCAAGAACAGTCTTGCCAAAGGTAGGAAGAACATCCAACTGGGTTCAGGTAGTTCTCAAAAAACAGGAAGTGGCATCTGACTCTGTTTAATTATTAGAACTAAAAGTAGGCTCAGGCTAGTTCGCCCATTCAGACACCAAACTTAATCTGTTGAGTACTAAGTAAAAACTGAGAGTAGAGTCTTTGAAAATGTGTATTGTGTCAACATCAAATTTATCAAATTAATTTTTCTTGAGCAAATATTTTAACAGAATTTTTAATCCCATTATCATTTTTTTTCTTCTTCATTTAATGCGTCCTTCACCTTTGCTTAATTCTGCTCTCAAGATTTTTGTTTTTCTTGAATGAAAGATGAAGTAAACAGTCATTCTGCATAGGTTAGTGTGACTGAAAGTCTTTAATTATGAAAGTCCTGTACTTTGGACACGTGAAGAGGACAAGACATAATAATGAACTTATGAGTTGGGCTTCAGAAGAAAGGGGGGGGGGGAAGAGAAAAGAAAGAGAAGCTGCCCAAAGTAAAGATAGATAGACTGCATCAATGAAGATGGATGAGAACAGTTCACCTAGAGTTCCCTGCAGATAGAAGGAGATGGAAAATGGTATCGAGGTGACCCTACCCACCCCTAGAGGGATTCAAAGGTAGATGATGATGATGTTGGTGTTGTTGTTGTTGTTGTTGTTGATGATGATGATACATTTCTTGTGTTGTGTTTTTCAGTTCAAGACCATGGCCTGTACTCGTCAGATGAAGAGGAGGTCGACAGGGCAGAGAAGCTCTCTAGGGTCAAGGCACTTTACAGTGATAGCGATGAGGTGAGTTAAACTCCACAGGAACAGAGGAGGGCAGTTATCAAGAAGTTGTCTGCTCTCTGGTCACTTACAGCTTAATGTACATTAAAGTCTCTTTCATACACGATGATGTAAACTGCCTTGAGACTGGCAAGATAAAGTGGCTTATGTGTAGTGCAGTTCACACTTCTGTATTTTACAACACAAAGATAATAGATTACACTTAGGGTCCTTTGTTGCACACAGCTCTTTTTTTTTCTGTGACGTCTATTCAAAGGAATTTTTTGCGTGATGTGTGATCTAGGTGTAAATGATCTGACTATAAAAACCAAATTTACATTCAGGGGGGAAATATGGAAGAATAAAAAATGTGAATTTTGATCACAGATAATAGACATTGTCAAGGAGAAAAGCCCCCAAAACCTACAAATTGGAGACAGTTATGCTACTCTCTTGATATATTTGCCCAATGTGGAGTTGAATATTGTTCTCTCTGATTGAAACAAAATGTGATGCTCGTAACACAATACTAATCTGACAGAAGTTGCATCATATCTGTAGATTGTACTTCAAGAATTTTTTTTTCCAACTAACATTACAATTTAAGCACATGTCTTATTCTTGTCCTTTTGATCTGTTTTTTCCAGGATTCTGATTCTGAAGGCAAGAAGCGCAAAATAGAAGACTCGGACGATGAGGACCAGGATGAGGGGGCATCGACCAAGAAGAAGAAAAGGGTGGCGGTATTATCAGATGATGATGATGATGAGAGCGACTAAGGATACAGTGCATTGAACTCAAAATAAAAACTACCTTTGTAGGCTCAAGCAGTTCTCTGACATATGCTCCAGCGGAAATTGCTCGGCGGTGAATTTCCTACGTAAACAGGATTCCTGATTTAATCCATAGACCTAATCCTATACCCATCCCTTAGCCCAACTAACCCTTTACCAAACTTAAAAACGAATTGCAACCCTATCCCTAACCTTTTATCTTTGACTAAATAAAATCCAGAGCAATTGTTCTTGAAGCAAATACTCGGACACAGTAATCCAAAATTTGCTCTAGGCTTGATATTGTCAAAGATATAGGGTCAGGGTTGCAATTGGGTTTTAGAATAGGGTTAGGTGTAGTGCTTGGTCCAGCTTTGAAGTGAAGAATTCAGTTAAAGCTAATCTGGAGCTCTGGTATGGGAATTGTGTGTTGAGAGAACACGACTATAATTCATTCTGGATTGTTTATCCTGCAGGAGATTGATTGTTTGAACCAGTAAAATAAAATCAAACTCACAAAAACTTGCTGGAAATCATCTTCAATAAAAACCACAACTCTTATTTGCACATAGTGACCTGTGTTAAGCACATGGTGTCGGGTCCACTTTCTATGCTCATTACTCAGCCCCTATACATTTTCTACCAAAATCGTTTGACACATGTCATTTATTTGTAATCTTGAACATTCAGTGTATTAAGTTTTGTTGGATTCTGTGAGAATCTATTTTCTATCATTACCAGAACACAAGCTTATCTTTAATGTAGGAAAATGACTGTAGAGCAAATGTCGCCGGAGCGCATGTCATGCAACCTGAATCACTGCTATGGTACGATGTTACAGATGTGAGTGCATAATTCTCATCTCACCTCTCCCAGCCCAGGGTCCCGTTGCACAAAACTTAGCATTGATGGTAACTTTGCCATCAATGGTAACTACCATGGAAACCTTGATTTTGATCGGCTGTTGAGCCGTTACCATGGTAGTTGCCATTGATGGCAAAGTTAACTTAAATGGTAAGTTTTATGTAACGGGCCCAGATGTTTGTTCCAAAACGGCGACAAATTCACTTGTGAACATGTCATCTTCTTTAAGAATGCTTTTTTTGTTTTCTACCCTTAAATACCATGTTGGGTAAAAAGACATCTGTATATGGAGAAACATTATTCTGATGGGTTCATGTTGCCATCTCTAAATATAGAAATACAAATGTAAGTGTGTAATCACCTAAGTTATCATGCCAAAAAATTTGTAAAATTATTGGGGACGAGTAGTACGTAACCATAAAAATTCATGAATGGAGTTCCATTTTTCCAAGATGATTTCTATCCTTTTGATTATTCTTCTGTTTATGTAGTTTTACAGATCATCCATGCAGTCAATATGGGCTCATTTTAACAGCATGTGAATTGGACTATCACTTTTATTAGTGGGAGGAAACGGGTGGGGCACTGTATCTATATCAGCTCTAAATTCATCATGACAATTGATATTGTGAACGATAAATGTAAATATATTAAAATAAACGTCTCAGTGACGGTCTGTACAGTTTTACGCAAAACATTGGAGAAGTGAGTGCTTATTTGTTGTACATGTAAAAGTGTTTTTAATATGTAATTCAGATTCAATTTCATCACAAAGGTACAAACACATGTTGATGTTTTACTTTTTACATAGAACCAAGTTATTCGAACACATATACTTGGAAGCAAGTCTGGACGGATTATTCAACAACAATATACACATAATATACAATGTCCATGGCTGTCCTGTCAAGATAGTTCAAGGAATCGTAGCTTTGAATCATATAAAAACAAAAATTTACTAACACACACACGATCAAAATTTTTATAAACCTATATATAAAAATACATTTGGTTAATTTCTTAATTTACATGGCAGCTAACATCTACAAGTATTGATTGTCACAGAATGAGTTGAGTTCAGACATCACTTAGTAATGAGTAACATTGCCTGAAGAATAACAAGCTTGTACCTACCATACACAGGCTCAAGTTTCTAGTGAGCTATGGTAACGAGTCTAAAGACAGGAAGAGTTGCTTAACGTGGTCAAAAAACATTTTTAGTGACATGTACCACCATTTCCAATGATGAAGATCATATTAAACGCTATTTTGAGAACATTTAAGTTGTAATATGGAAGAAACTGGCTAAAATATATTATGAATTAGGTTGTGTGAACCAGTAAATTGAAACAACTAATGAAAACCTACTGGAAATATTATATTTGTTGAAAAGCACAAATCTCATAGAGACTACAACTACACAAGTAGGTAGGGACTACACGATCAATTTACAATGGGTTTCATTTGATCCTGTGAAAATTTGTTTTCTGTTATAACTCTTGATTACCTTTTATGAATCCCAAACAATGCCCTTTTCCAATTTTCTTACAATCTTCACATTAACACAATTTTCGTACTTCTCCGATGATCTCAACTGTTTCATCCTAAATTCACATAAAAAATATATATCACAAACAAACATGAAGGTTTATTTAAAACGAAAAAAAATATATATATATATATTACATGCCTATTGCATTTGAAAGTTGATTGTCATTAGCTCATATGAATTGTACATTATGCTTGAGCGCTAGTTACTTTGGCAGCTCGGCTATGACCAGGGTAATATGTGTAAAGCGCCATGAGCGTCAGAGCCTGGCGGATACTGGCGCTATATAAATATCCATATTATTATTATTATTATTACTATTCCCCTAAACTTTGAGCATATTAGTACAATGGAGTTGTTTCCAAGCTTGAATAGGATATACTAAACAATAATCATCTCGATGATTTAATGTAATACCAATATCTTGTTCATTAAATTCCTAGTACATTCATGATGCATGGTTAAAAGGTTATCCACAGTGTCTGTATGAAGTTCTGTATAATTCTTTAATGATAGAGAACTTATAGACAACGAATAGACAAATGAGTTCTTTTTTATATATCTCTACTTCAAATCATATTTGAACACCTTCATTTTCAAACACTATGACCCGTGGCGATTATTTTATTCTTTGGTAACATCAAGAAATGTGTCTTGTTTGATGGCTGATTTACTTGATAATCAAAATCCAATGGATAAAATTGTTTCCAAGCTTTTGAGAAATTTTGAGAACTAGGTGGCAAGATAACCACTACTTTGTCATTTAAAAACAGATAATTAAGCAAAATGCACAAATCTTTACTTTGTTGTTCTCTTTGTTATAAACTTTCAAGCATGATGGATATTCTCTCAAGTAGGGTACCTCCTGCTCTAATTCTTGGCCAGCTTCTCGATGCTCTCAACACTTCTTCAAGGGTGACTGATGTCATTTTGAAATGTTTGCAAGCACTTTTAATGATAATCTCAAAGACCTCACTAAAAGGAGCATATTTCCAGATGATCTTATAGAGTACAGACACTACTGTTTGCAAAATAGATGTTCTTTTAACTATTCCCCCTGCCCTGTTCTGAACTGACTATACTCGGTTCTCTTGGTCCTAATACAAGGGTGATAGCTTGGATTGTTAACAAGTGTATTTTATGTTCATCAAACGGATCTCATAAGAAGTGTGTTTAAGAATAATCTAGACCACACTACAATAAGGACGATCAATGTCCTTTTAAAACGATTGCATGCTTCAAGGCCGACAGGTATTTTCTCAGGCTGGTTTTACTCCAGAAAATTGTTTACACCGGGTCCAATCTTGCAGCATCCCAGGGGGTGACTTGGGAGGATCAAAGCAATTTTAAAGGTTGAAAGTATGCATCAATATATTTATTTCCCTTGTCGTACCCTAATCTGGGAAAGTTTGCCCTTGATAATTTTGTTTCTTCTGAAATTCCCAATGCTTGGTATTGGCACCAGGAACATTATGCACTGGACAGGTCCCTGCTCTCAGGTAGCATTCCCAGTGCTCTGGTTCTGGACAGGCTTCTCAGCACTCTTCTTCCTCACTATCTCCTGGAGCGGGGAGAGCCTGAAAGGCCGGGGATTCTTCTGCGGGACATTGGTCGTAGAGGACAGCTTATTCCAGATCCTACTGCTGCTTCTCTCGTTCTTTGCGTTCTTATTTGGTCCTTTTTCCAGGAGGAAACGATGTCTCAATTTCATCTCCGCCTCATGATCCAGGATGTACTTGGGGAAGAGGGAGCGCTCATCAAACCTTTGCTTTAATTCTGGCAAGATAAAAATAATAAAGCACCTATTTAAAGGAAGTGTCCCATCAAATCTTTGTTTTAATTCTGGCAAGATTTTTAAAATAATAAGGCAAGTAAGCAAGTGATTATTATGTATAATAACAGGGGTACATATCGTTAATCTACCTGCCCAATATAAAAATAGAAAGTTTCATACCTTAAAATGTTTTCTCTGCCTCGTAATCAAATACAAACTCTGAGAAGAGAGAGTGCTCATCAAATGCATGTAATTATGTCACAAGTTAAGAAGAAAACAAATAATAAAACCTTTAGCCTTTTTAGATAATTCCTTTTCCTTGATGGGTTAAGCTGACTTACCTGGGCTTGAATCTTTCTCCCTCAGGTTCCTAGCAGCAGCCTCGGCTTCTTCGTGAGTCCTGAAGTACTTGTGAGGGTGAGAGATAAAATCTGGCTTGCGCAACGTCCCGACCTCATCAAGTTCAGATACATCGAGGGCCTGCAGCATGAAAACACGAGAGTGTCAAAGCGTTCCAAGGGTTCTATAACGCATAATACATTGTGACAATCGCTCCACGATCAATATCCTACACTAACCAATTTCCAACTTCAACCCAGGAAAAACCATCAAGACCTATACTATACTTTAAACCTAACCCTAACCTAAACCTGTCACCAAACCAAATGGTTATACAACAAATGCTCTTATGACAATTGCTCCAAATTCAATTTCCTACACCAACTGAATTCCACAGTACCTAACCCTAACTCTAACCCATTTTTTTTTTTGTGTAAATTAAGTCTGGAGCTCTGTGGTCAATTGGTTTCTAGTAAAAGCTTCTCTGCACAGTAGCTGTTGCATAAGCATTATTTCAAATTGTTGTGTTCTTGTTTCTTAGTGAATGTATACTCTTACAGGTAAGTCAAACTAAAAAATATGGCAAATGATACACCAGGGTCCCGTCTCAGTTATAAAGAGTTGCAATTGATCAAAATCAATTGCAAGTTTGCGGTCTCCTATCTCCTACCATCAGGTCCTCACATAACATTGGTGAATGAACATTTGCTATGGCAGCATTTCTGGACTTTGTTTTTCAAAGCTGGAGGGCTACGTTTAGGGATGGTATTGGGGTATTAGCTCAGTTTTACTTAGCACACTCAGTAGAGTTAGGGACCTAATATGGTATAGTAGATATCTCAACCATGTAGTCTTGGTGACCTCACATTTGCAACTGAGTTTTAGGTTAGGTTAGGGATTGGGTTCAGTTTAGAGTTAGGTTAGGGATTGGGTTCAGTTTAGAGTTAGGTTAGGGATTGGGTTCAGTTTAGAGTTAGGTTAGGGATTGGGTTCAGTATAGAGTTAGGTCCAGGGTTGAAGTTAATTTTTTGTTTGTGTGTGTGGGAGTTGACTGTGAAGCAATTGTCACTGGATCACGTGTCATAAGACCACAATATTGACCCCAAGTCAGCACTGACATAGTACACATGGTGTACATAAAGAACAATTAAACTTGGCTTTAATCAACAGATATAAATAGAACAGGTGTCAATGCTGATAACCTTGGGGTAATCCTGTCTAGATATTTAGTGAGCTGGAAACAATTCAACCAGACTTGTTCTTCCTGTTTCCTACTAATAGCAAACCATGGGTCCACATTGTTCTGTCCTATTTGAGGATTCCTTAAACAATCAAAACACTCCCAAAGTACTCCCAAAGTAAAGAGGTATTGGGTTCGTTATGATTCATGTGAAGTTACCAGGGCCGCGGTATTCAATTCAATACTTAAGTTTGAAATATGAGTATTTTACTTTAAATTAAGACAGCTAATTCCTACCAGACTTCAGCCAATTATTTGGAGGCCTTGATTGGCAGGCATATGGTTTTCTAACGCAGTATCATAACCTGCGCACAATTATATTAGCGCGCATTTATTGCGACGCATTAATTGCGCATTACTTTTGATTAACCGTGTGATGTCACAATACTTATCAGTAAGTATTTTGCCGTAAAGCCAGCTTGCGAGAGTAAATTGCTTAGATGTGATCTGAATACGACTTACAACGTTTTACTTAGCTTAGAAAAAAACTAAGTAAAAGTTTAACTTAAACAAAGTATGGAATTGAATACCGGTCCAGGGCATTCAAATGCAAGATCAAAATGTGATCAACTTGAAATCATGCCCCAAACAACTTGAAACATAAACAAAGTAATTACACATCAGAGTATATATAATCTGATCCTTTGAAATCATCCGAAACAAATGTAACCATCAAATACAACTAATAAAAGCAAAAACACAGCGAATGGATGTGAGATCCACAAGTCTGCAGAAATGTGTTGATTCTCCGCAAAAATACAACTTAAAACAAAAAATAATTCCCTTGTACCTATCACAAACCACAACTGTATGTTAAATGACATGCATACTGTTACCACATATAATTAACACAAATTGACATCAAAGCTCATGTATTTCCTAGTTTATTAAATGCACTTAACACTATAGGGGTTAAGAAAAAGGTAATTTAAAGAAGTAAAGAAGCAGTAAACCAAGACCAACGTATCACTATAAACATCATTTGAGAAAAATTTGTCAAAGCATTAATGTAACAAAATCATTATCTGAAAGAAAAGAAGAAAAAAAATCAAATTTAAAACTGCAATTAATCAAAGTTTTGATTGTTAGAAAAACATCAACAAACAGATACATGATGTTAGTACGTCAAACACCATATGAAGAACAGTCAACAAAAAAGAGCAGTGCGATATTTGTAATTACAAATACTGAAAACAGCTGTGTTCATGAAAATAATAAGAGGGTGCCTAAAGCAATGAAAGTCACGACATGGCAGTTAGGCGGGCAAACTTTGTATTGAAAAAAAGGAACACAATAAATTTTAAAGATGTTTTGAATTTTAAATATGGTGTTCTGTTGTTTAATAATAATCATAATGAAAAGGAAATAAAGTTAAACCTTGATCTTTCAGATATATACATCTAATAAACTCAAGGGTATCCATTTGAAATCCACTGTGTGAGGAATTGAAATCATAGAAAGTACAAGTCGATTCACAAGGTATTCAAAGAAGTCAATTATTTTCACCTCTCATTTTTTTGTTCAATTACCCTTTTTTTACAAGACACCAACTTTCCAGTCATTTACAATTATAGTACATGTACATAATAATAATAATAATAATAATAATAATAATCTTTTATAGTCCACTCCAAATTTTATTAAACCGAAAATGGAAATTCTTTGTGCCCAATTGATGGTGAGCCCGGCAGCCACTGAGCAGCGCCAGATCGACATTGCTCTATCCCCATACATGTACAGTATGTAAGAATCGTTAGGGGGTTACCAAAACTTTAAACGGCATTAAATTTACAAAAAAATCCACAACACATTTCATTCCAATCATCATAATCCATGGGAAAATCATCACACTTCATGATTTGGTCCCCTATGAAAGGTACACACAAAGGCTCTTTTACTTCAATCATAATTACCTATCTATGTGGCATGCAAAGGTTTACTAATATTCAGTATAGGTTAGATGTAAGTAAACACAATCCACCACAGTTACAAACAGACCATAGGGTAATTACATTCACACAAGGAACTTTGCACAACATTTTGACAAAAGAACATATAAAGAATCATCATATGGCAAAAACAGAACTACCGTAGTTTTCAAGGTCCATTTTAAAAAAAACTATATATGTTTAATAGTGTCAGCTAACATCACAGCCATCCTGAATGTACAATTACAGATGGCTGGTCACATCAGCAGGTGCCCAAGGTAAGCCCCAACCAGTTATACAGTTTTTTGTTCAATATGATCTTCACAGAGGAGTTGGACCCTGAATCGTTATCAAGCTTTCAGTTCAAAACAATACTCAAACTTCCATTTTGCTGTACGATGATTCTTAATAGGATGTTCAGACTAGCAAGCTTAGTATTGCATATAGCTATACGGTTTCTGTACAGCTCTATGATGAGTTGTTACTCGTCTGAATGGGGAGGGGTGAATATCTAAAGAGAAAAGCTTGTTACCTGCGTCCACATGGGTGGTCTCAGCTTGTCTGTAGACTGAGTGAAAGGGGAGGTACATGGTATGGTAGCAGTGCAGATCAAATAAGCAATAAAAAATACATCAAAATCTAATTCTCTAATTCGATGCCTACATTTCTTTGTATCAAGCAAGACATTTTGCAGTAAATCACAATAAAATTGACCCTTTTTTGTACCACATAATTGTCAATTGCAGTTTCTATTCTAAAGCAGATGTAGGTATGGAAGAAAGGAAAAAATGTGTTGCTCTAACAGATGTAGCGCATTGTGATTGCCCTATAATGGCAAGTATTATGGAATTACATAATGTATATGTACTTCTATTGTACAGAATTAAGGTCAAGTCCAAAAAAGGAAAGAAGAAAGTTTGAAATACAATGCAGAATTATGAATAATTTCAACTACAAAATATTCCACATAACTTCTGAATAGCACAATACACACATGTAATCATCAATCTTAATTTCAGGAATAGTGGGCTAATTAGTAGACCTTATGAAAATAGTTCATGGAATTGTTTCTCGATCAAATGGCAAATGTTTATGGAATATTAATAAATGAATTTCAAACTGCCCTGCCAACCACAAATTGCAGTTATCCACAAGTGCATGTTTGAAAGCTGATCAAAAAAGAATTCTCTGTGAATGCTTTTCATGGATGGTGCTAGCATTACAACATTTATATAATTAATGTAAGAATTCAACAAAACAATTCAAACTAGAACACACTAATATCAATTCTTAAAGAAATTTAAGTGAATTTTTGACTAGCAATTTGTATGAAAAACATTAATTTGTCAAATCTGCACCAATCGACTGACAATTAAGTGTTAACTGCACATGTTCACAAAGCACAGAATGATGATTGCGCTTGGCTTGGGCAACTGAAAAAAGTAACTTATAATTTAATCTACTGACCAGGATGATGACCTATTACAAAGAACAATATATAGACTTACTACTGCAAAACAAGAAATTTTCACGAATTGTTAAGAAAAGCCATTTTTAAAGCGAGAAATTTTCCAGAATTGCACAAATTTGTGATGTTGTACTATTGTGATTCAATTATTTTGCAACATGAAACTTTCATGAATCTGATATACTCACACAATTCCAAAACATTTCATGCACACAAGTATTTGTTATGCAAATGTAATTATGATTAATCAAACTTACAGCATAGGGTCCTGCAGGGGGTTGGTTGGTCCTCTCCCAACTCAAGTAAGGTAGGTCAGGAATGGTACCAGGTTGTTTCCTCTCCCTCTTGTTCTTTCTCACTTCTTGGTACTGTTTACCTGTGCAGAGAAAGGGTAACACCCGTCTTCATTAGTTCTTCAAAGAAAAAGAGTAATTGGCATTGAAGTAATTGTTTTCTGTGGACAAGTCCAATCAATTCTGAATTTTCCATCCTCACCCTTTTATGTTAAACTCGATCTGCCTCCTTTTCTTTACCAGATTAACCTGCTTTGGTGTTATATCATGAAAACTACATACCTTTGTATAGAATGCATACTGTTCATACATTATACTCCGTCATTATGGCTCCCTTTCAAGTTGTTTAGTGTCTTTATGATACAAGCTACAAGTGTATATATTGACAACTGTGTGATGTCTTCATTATTACAGTTACAAGGTAGGAAGCGCCGTAATAACAGAAGAACACTATCAAATATCATCAAAATATTTATTATCAAAATGTAATGATGAAGAAGATGACTTTTTTTTTATAATCGTTATACCTAGCCTGGTGCTCTCCCAAGTATTGACCTTCTCCATGGGGTCAAAGTTCACCAGGACATCGACCTCCATCTCCTCATCCGACTTCTTATCTTCAACATCTTCAACATCCTCGCTTGATTCATCATCACTCATTTGCTTTATAAAAAAAAGTTGTAACCTGTCAATTGCATTATCACAAATATGAATTTAAGGGAAAGAAAACATACAATGGTGCTTTCTGCGTAAAAACAACAAAGAGGAATAGTTTGGTAAAAATTTGAGCAAATGCTCAATAAAGTTGTTGATTTCTACAATTCAAAATCATTGAATACAGAAATCTTAAATTGGCAATCAGACATGTGACTCTGATATCATCATTGACGACTAACCATTTAATTAAAAAAAAACTAGTGAAATACTTTGTTTTAATAGGGAATAATTATTTGCATGGAGACTGCATGACATCTAATACATTTCACGAACTAAACACAAAGATGGGAGTTAAATATGACAATGAAAGGGATGGATAATATTAAAAGGGGTTTAATGTTCCCTCAATTGTTTTTTTTTAAAAATGAAGTTGAATGGGCCTGTCAATTATTACTTACATCCATTTCGCTTGGGGTGGGTTCGGGTGAAGGAACGTAAGGTTCAATCTTCCAATGCTCCTCCTTTAAAATGATATGACAAACAACACCATTATTATCTGTCATATAGTATGTGTCTTACTGGCTAAATAGACATGTACTGCTAACTGGCTAAATTGACAAATGATACAAAGAAATAATGCAGGGTTCTGGCTTTGGAAAGGAGCAACAAGTTTCTGAGTACGTTGACATTTGTTTTCTCTCTGCAACATATCTTTCTCTCTCTGTCTGTCTTTTTCCTTCTTTGTAAAATAATAGTAAAGATACAGAAATAGAATGGGGTAAAACATAAATAATTACATAAAATTCCTCTTTGTGTCACCTTCTGTCCATTTCTTTCTTATCACTCTCTCCCCTCTCTCTTTCTATCTCTTGCAATACCTGCCTATCTGTCTGGCATTCTCTTAATCCCTCTACTTGCTCTCTCTTTTATGCATGTAAGCATTAGCAAGTAAATACAAAATCTACAAATACCTACAAATAAGGCATAATCAGCAAAGCAGAACTTCAGCTCACAGAACTTTCCCTATCTGGAATCTATAAACTTACCATAACATCTAATCAAGACACACACAAGAACATGAGAGAAAATAAGTAGACAATGAGAAGATTTCTGACCTGACCAAACGTTCCTATGTGGTTGCCATAGATATCAGCCAGCTGAACGCTAGAATCTGCTGAAGCTGAGATGATGAGCCAGCGTTCATTGCGCTCACACATACTCAGGTAGTTGACTGCATCGGCATGGAGGTGCCAAGATGATAATGTGACTAGAAAGAGGGGGAAAGTAACGAAGGATTCAATCATGATTGATGACTTTTACAACAATCCTCAAATATATGCAACAACTGATCAAAATGCTTCAAAATAACCATTACCTCAGTTGTTAGATTCTTAAAAGCCTGTACACAATCTGTGCAGCATCTTAATTGATAATGCACCATATGCATGAATGCATGCAAGACATTCTTAAACGCATTTATGAAACTCTCACACATCCTATCAGCTTCTCAATCTCTCCTGAATGAAGAGTGACAAATGTATAATGTATATAAGTCTCTGGCTAAAGGACATTAGTGCTGCAGTAGGGACTTGAACTGTGAAACATTAATTGATCCACAGCCTAGCAACATAACCACTATATACCACAACACCTCTAGATAGATGAACTGTAGTGGTTATGGTAATGGTAGTGGTAGTGATAGTGGAAGTGGTAATGGTAGTGGTAGTGGTAATGGAAGTGGTTATGGTAATGGTAGTGGTAGTGATAGTGGAAGTGGTAATGGTAGTGGTAGTGGTAATGGAAGTGGTAATGGTAATGGTAGTGGTAGTGGTAGTGGAAGTGGTAGCGGAAGTGGTAGTGGTAATGGTAGTGGTAGTGGTAGTGGAAGTGAAAGTGGTAATGGAAGTGGTAGTGGTAGTGGTGGTAGTAGTAGTAGCAGCATACTAGGGGAGTGGATGTTATTGGATAACTAGTTTTACCCAATGCTAATCTTCCACAAGGACCAAGTCCATTATAGATGCAAATGAGAGATCTAAGGACTCACCAGGAGGTTGTGTCAAAGCGCATCAGGTTTGTGAAGACAGTACTCTTGAATCTTCCAGACCTTGATAGCACCCTCGGTGTCACCAGTCACAAGGTAATGGTTGTTGCTACTCACTGCCATCACAACAGAACCAACTGACATAGCAGAAAAATGGGAAAATGTTACAAGTGAATTCTACTTGAAAAGCATGAACAATCAAATACAAACACGTATAATGCACCCTCTGAAAGCCAGAGTTAGGACCAGGTTAAGGGTTGGGGTGCATTTATACCCGTTGATCCAAACATGCATGATCCTAAATAGTAAGTCAAATATTTATCTTTCAAAAGCTGGAAATAGTATACAAACATAAGTATCACATCCAATATTTGCTATTTCGGCCTCATTAAACAAACATAGAAACTACGGCATAGTTTAAAGAAGATAAAATCCATTATTGATTTTATCAAGGTTCATGGAGTAAAACACTAGTTATATGACACAGATGATAATATTCATTCCTTCATCCATCCTACATTCATTTTTGTGCCAAAATGTTTCACTAGGATACAACAAAAAATATCATCATTTACATACCATCCTGATGGGCAATGAATTCTGCCAAGAGGGCATTCTTGTTGGCATTCCAGAAGCGCACCCATCCGTTACCCCCGCAGGATACCAGGTTCGCACCCCTGAGGCAGACAGGTGCTTCCTGGCTTCCAAGAACAGCAACTGCTTGATCACATAACTATTCATCTATAGAAAGAGATAAAGAGACAAACATGTGTATAGAGTGAAAGCCATATAACTAGATAGATCCAGACAGAGAAGAGATATATAAAGAATGATAAAGAGAAACATACTTTACAAAGAGATAAAATAGAAAAACATGGAAATATGTGTATAGATGAAATGAGAGAAAACAAAAGAAATATACACATAATACCAATGTATGGTGTAATCATTCAAAGAACTGAACTATTGGAATGTGTTTTTCTCTAATGTGTATCAGTTGTCTATGCATCTTTTGGTGCTCTTCTGTCACGTATATATGATACATGTATAGGAAGATTAAGAGAGATTTGTAGATAGATATTGAGCCACAGAGAGAAATATACAGATGGATAACAAAAGAGAAAAGGGGAGAACAAATTTACATACATACGGATAGAAATAATCTGTTAATTAACTCTACATGTTAAATTTCAGGACTGGGTAATTTTAAATGTCATATCCATGTATAAAATTTGTACTACAAATTCTTCTCCACACATTATTTCAGATGCTGCAAATGAACCATCACCACAATACTCAAGCAAAAAATCAAATATTCTGAGACTTGGTAGCCTGGCCAATGCATCAACAAAAATTTCAACCTAACAATCAATGTCTTTACCTCATCCGATTCACTACTCTGACTTGATCCTGTGATAGGTCTTTTGGTACCCTCTGCCTCCTTGCTTCCAAGCCTGGTGTTTTGGGACACTCTACTTGGATGGTGGGCACTCTGAACTGAATGGATGCTAGTACGTTGACGGGATATACCTGGGGTTGTGGGGCCATTATGGAGGGACTGCAGATTTATTTTAAAAAGAGTAATAATAACTGTTTTTCATAAGGCGTTTTACCAGTTACAACAGACAAAGTGCTTACAGTATTATTATTACCCCGGTCACTGGATTCACTTATTTTTCTACACATTACAGTGCACATTCTCCACTCCCAGGGAGCATTCTAGCTAGTCACCTTCTAACGGGTGCACACATGCTAATCCAATCACATTGACTTTCAAATCCTACCAGATACTCATTTAGCACCTGGGTGAAGAGGAGCAATGTAAACAAAATGCCTTACACAAGGACATAAATGCTGTACCGGGGCTTGAACTCATGACCTGCCCATCACCTTTGCATTCCCAGTCAAGTGATTAAACCACTCAAAATACAACACCTATACTCAACAAGGTCATTTCTTGGTGACATGTGCTCCAGCAGCATTGCTCCAGCAGCATTAAGCCAGGGTAGAAGTTTGGAATTTTGATTAGTATAAGAAATTGACTACACACCAATCATCATCTGAGCATATGCCACAGAACCAATTTTTTATCACTTGTGTAACTGTGTTTTAATCTAGCCGGTAAAAAATAACATCTCTGTGGAAGACAATTTACATATGCTATTATCAAAAGTTCAGAATAACTATCTAATAGTGTCTCTACAATTTATTCAATGACCAATGGATAAAGACCAACAGAGGTCTCGTACACATAGACCAAAAATGCTGGACCCAGTGCACAATGTCCCACAATATTTTGCTCTGGACAAAAGAGAAAAAGCTGAGAGTGGAGTCCTGCTGCGAATAGGACTAAATATAACCTGTTGATTCACTTATTAGTTGTATAATATCAGCATACCCCTCTTACCAGTTTGGTCTTCTCCCTGCTCTTTGCCTTCTTGTAGAACCTTTGCTGGAGGTGCCTTGATGCAACCTCTGACCCTGTATTCCAGATCACAATCTCTCCATCATAGCTCCCTGTGGCAAGGGTGTGTGGTGCCATGAACGCTGCACCCAAGATGTCATCTTGATGCTCCTGCAATGGAGAAGACATAAAAAATGTTTTAACATTTGTACTTTGAAAGCTGAAAGTGATTTTTTTTCTTCTATTTACATTATCCCTTAACTTCTGTATATATCAAGTCCTTTCATGAAATATCCCCCTCTAATTTTACAAAGATGAAAATGATATTTCTTGAAGTTCAGAAAACGGGCAAATACAAGGAAAGCATGGCCTAATTTACATGTTCCTTTTGATTCCTTTGTGTTCATAATTTGTGTAAATATTATTCATATAGTAGACCATCAACTTTCCTACCATCTTGTGGCATGGTAATGTTTAATCACTGTTCTTCCATGTCCACCCTTTTTCAAAGCTGGGGTCTATGTTTAGCCTTACCAAAATAAATGGTTACTAGGTAATATTTTAATTGTAAAAAATATGTATAGACATCAAGTAAATACTTAAAGTGAAAGTTACAAGCATTGAATACATAATCTTGATTATACTGTAGAATCTCATTATTGAGACACAACCATTCAACTTGTAGATTTCTATGATAATAATAACAATAATTCAGGATTTATATAGTGCTGAATATGGAATACCATCCCTGAGCGCTTTACAGATTATTATTATTACCCCCGTCATTGGAAACATTCATACACACAGTGTGTACCATTTCCACTCCCTGGGGAGTATTCAGGCCATATCGTCACCATGAGGGCATATGGCAATTTCTATCACAAAGGCTTTCGCCATCCTACCAGATGCCTGTTTCTCTCCTGGGTATGGAGTGGAAAATGTAGATTAATGTCTTGTCAAAGGACATTGATGCCATGTCGAGTCAAGTGCTTAAACCACTTGACTATGACACCTCTACAAATTGCTTTAGGAGAAAACATTTCACAGGTTTGATTACAGTTATTGTTTTAAGTAGATTCCTACCTTTCCTCCTTTCCATTCTGATGGTTCAACCAAATACTGATTTATCTGTTGATTGCGGAATAGTGTGATGTATCTGATGGAAGAATATACATAAAAATGGCAAAATTTTATATATCACTTATGTTAGTTACAACTGACTATATCAGAAATATCTCTCTTTCCCATATAATATAATTATTGTCATTTTTAACATCATGTTCATCAAATCATCATCATCACACTTTTAATCACCATGGTTATCATCATAATACTTATCACCATCATAATCATCAAAGACAACAACCTCCTCATCATTACCGTCTTCCTTATCATTACAACACATTAAAGCCTCACCTATCCCATCCAATGACCACCAAACTTCTTTTGAGCACTCCAATCTGTGAGATGTCTACTCCATTTCCCATGCCTGCATTCAGAAGGTGGTGGCAGTGACCGTTGAAATCCCATACCTAGAAAAAAATAAGGTCATAATTTTGTCAGATAAGAGTTAAAATACTACCTGTGGTGAAAAAGTCAAATGATTTAAGATTTAAAGTAATCAAAAGCATGGCGCAGCCAGATGGCAAAGAAAACAAATTTTTTAAATAAAACATGTAGCTAATAACAACAATTTTTATAATGTACTTCGAAGGCAAACATAAAAACTGTACATGACAAAAGGAGGGGAGTGTCTCTTCCAACATATTCAAGTAAATCACTATTTTCCTATAAACTCTTCACTGTTACTAAAATAGAATATAGATGGTATTACTTCATATCCAATTTTACTTCTCACATTGTAATACATAATTCTTTGCACTCCATATTAACTAGATTATTAATCATTAGAACAAATAAAGAACCAGAGCAATATCGACATATACCACTGCCATTGTAATAGTCATATTTTGAAGTCATTTAAGTATTTAAATAAGCAATAGCAGTTCTTTATAATCATTATTTTCTCATATGAAACATAATCAATATTTCAACCCAAAAAATTAAAATAAACATGTACCTTGACAGTGCCGTCAGAGCTGCCGGTGAAAATCCTTGTCTCATTGTGATCAAATGCCAGGCAGGTGATCTCAGCGTTACCATGGCAATTGAGAAACTGCTTGGCTTTCTGCCCAGTGTCTAGCATCCATACAATGACTGTAGAGCCATGGCAAGCACTAACCACCTGATAAAAGATTCATTACATGATGATTAGAAAAGTATGATTCATTATATTCATTTGGCAACTGCAATTCAAGATACATTCAGTCATGGTGGAGGGCCTGCATGGCCATTTAAAGGTAAAGGCCAGTTTTGGAAACACCACTCTCTCAAAAAAATGAAATGGAAGCTCTCATTACCAATCATGTGAAAGAATATGTTTTGACTAATACGTGATGATACAAATTTTGCCGGGAAAGTCGGGAAACCACCTACTAATTGATATATTTGGTAAATTATTATATCTATTGGGACCAAATAGATATCGCGCACGTGGTCGCGTAGTCCCATATACATCTTTCTGTGTACAGTGCTTGTAACTTTACCAAGACTGGGCCAAATTTCTTATCATTTTGATGATTTATAATAATTTCTTGAAAGTCGCTTTTATATTCAACCTTCCCCTTTTCTATTTACCTCATTTTTTTTTTTAAACTGACAGAAAATGAAAATTTATCTCTTCAAAGGAAACTTACACTAAATGTTAAGACTTCAAAATAATAGATTTACTGAACGGATTTGGTAGAATTACAAAAGAGTAACAATGAGCAAATAAAGACGAGTTATCGGGTTAATCATAGCCATTGATTTGCATTTGTCATTTTCAGAGAATTACAAACAAGTCAGAATTTGATGTAACCAGTCCCCCTGAAAATCCAGTTTCATTGTCAATATTCAAGATAAGCATTAAGAGAACTGACCTGATTAAATGTGGAGTTGTAGAGGGCCATGCTGATGGGTTTGTCGTGGCTCATGACCCGATCTTTGACCTCTGGCCTCATCTCTAGCATGGTTAGCTGATAGTTGAAGGCTGTGAAGAGACGATTGGTTGCCTCATGGAAGAATAACGATGTGTACACTGAAAGAAAAAAACATGATAGGATTGAATTAAATCAAACTTAATTATTTACTTCATTAACAACAACAAGTAGCATTGCTACATGCAGTTTACATTGTTTATACTTGGCAAAAGAGTTAAGAAATCCCACGATCCCTCCTGGAATTCCCCCGTCAGCCCTGCAATGTACAACCCCCCCCCAAAAAAAAATAAATAAATAAATAAAAAATAAATAATAATAATAAATAAAAAAGAATAAATAAATAAAGAAGACAGAATAAGCCAGTTCGTTAATAGCTTAATTCGGAATGCATGACCTCAAAATATCCACAGATCTTTTACACGATGGATACGTCCCACTTGTGCATTTGAGAATAATCACTGCCGAAGTGATGGAGGTGCTTCATGAATACCTTTTGTTTACCTCGTGAGAAGAATATACTTCCACCTGTGTATCAGATAAACATACTGTCGGTGCATAAATTAATACTGATTACATAGCTTTCATGAGCACGATACCAGTATTTGTCTCAACGGTTTTACAATTTGGGAATGAATGACCTTTATCTGCCCATGCGCAAATCTTAATTACGAACTCGCTAATTGGTCAGCTGCACATGGACATATTTAAATTTGTTGTGTTTCATTTATATCCCGTTCTTTACACTCCTACCCCCATTCCCCCAAATGTCCCGTCATAGGGATCATGGCACCCAGGTTTGGAATCCACTGTGCACAGTGGAATTAAGAAGAAAAAATCTGAATTCATCTCCAGCATGATGGAGATAGTTGTAGCATGAAGCATGATAGTTGATGGAGATTAAGAGACACTTCTATCACTTATTTCACCATTATACAATTGGACGTATTTGACCCCCAAACAAACTTACTCTCAGTTCCCTTTGGAAACATTCCAGCCATTCTCTGGAGACAGATCTGAAGCTGGACATCCCAGATTCTTAGGACCTTATCCTTAGAGAAACTGATCAGCTGACCACGGGAGAAGTTGAACTGGACATGCACAACCGGAGCCATGTGCCCTCGTAACAGCTAGGAAAAAAAAGTCTCAAATTAAATCCTTGCCTACGAGAACCAGAAGGTTACTGAATCAAGGCTATGAATGACGAGAGAATCCAGTAGTCAATGGGTTAAATTTAAGAAAGATAGGACGTTTGGGTTTTTCTTTAAAAAGTGAGAAAAAAATGTAATATACATGTGCATTCGATGAATAATCTGATGAATAATCATATTTCTTATCGATGATTCATTTTCATCATGAGCAAAGTCTCTTTTTTATTAAAGGAATACGTTTTTCAAAATATACCAAAGGGGGAATGGGAGGTAAACATGTTCTACTGTCTTTGATTTTTAGAAGAATATTGGAAACACAAGGAACATGAAGGGAAAGAAAGACAAAATCTTTAAAAGAAGTATAACTCACCCCAACTGCTTTTGACACAACATAAGGATTCCAGAGACAAACATGATGATCTACTCCTGCTGTGGCTGTATAGAATGGATGCAAATAAAATGATACGAACACTAGTATTGTATTCTTGATAGAGAACTTGAGAGAACTGTGCAGTACAAATAATACAAGCAACATACAATTTTACAAAACAAACAATAATATGATAACCTTTAGATATACACTAAACATGTTTATGAAAATGTGATTTAACAATGATAAAAACTTGAAATACATGTAGGTGCAAGCAATAAAACATATAAGACAAAATGATATCTAGCCCTTAGGTAACAGGAAAAGGAAAGGATTCTCATTAGATAATGTTGCAGTTAAGAATATTTTCTTTCTTTACAACATACTTTTAAAAGAAGAATCAACATATATAAAACACAAAGTGGTAACACCAAAGCCATGTTTGGGAGGAAAGCCAAAGGAAATGTACAAAGATTTGTTTTAATGAGTAGAGAAAATAAAAAGACCAGACGAAGAATACAATAGAATGGGAAAGAAGAAAGGAAGGACGTTCTTACCAATTAGATTAAGACCATTGTGATAGGCAAAGGCATTTACCCCCTGGGAGATATTGAAAGAATTCCTAAAGATATGAAAGTTGAGTTGAAATCAAGGTTAACAATAATCATGATAATATTCTGAAAGCAAGTAACAACGTGATGTCTGCAGCACAAGTGAATATCAGAGATAACTTTATGGCCAAGGATTTTGATGGGAAAGTCAAAATAAATGATTAAAATTATTGCATTGTATCTATTGCAATTACAAAGCATATATCCCCTTTGTGTATTGACATTATTTTTTTGTAATTCATAATCGTTACAATAGTACAGAACAAAATCAGAGCTTATAATATGATCACAGATTAAATTGTTCACAATCACAACACATCATACAATATAAAAGGTTTAAACAAACTTTACATTCACATAACATGATTACATGATGGATAAATAAAGAAATTGGAATAAGATCACGGATCATTCTTCTTACGTTTTCATCTTTGACTTAGCCTTCTCTATCCATCCCAGTACCATGGCATTCTCATATGAAGTGGAACACGAGATAAAGCAGTTTAGGTGCTGAGCATACTTCACTGAGAGATTGGAGGAAAACAAATATGAGTATTAAATAAACATATCCATCATGTATAGGTGCTGAGCATACTCACCTGAAAGACATGAGGAAAACAGATAAGAGTGACACATGAACATATTGTAATATGTTTGAATTCTCAGCATACTAAACATAAAGATATTACGGTACTGAGAATACCTCACTAAGATTAAAGAAAATCAAAGAGGCATTATGTAAAGAATATTCAGGGTCTGGGTCACTGTCTAAAAGGTCAAAATGCAAAGAAATTGATGGATAGTTTGGGATTTCATACAAGTTCATTTCATACTTACAATAATCTTGCAATTGCTAAAAAAAAAAAATCTTTTAGGAATGACGTTTACTTGACACTATCTAAAATGTTCTTTTCCAATATTTTTAATATTATTTACGCCCATTTTTTTCTACAGTTCAAGATTTGTCTTCTCCTTCAAAATATCATATATTAGTATGAAATATACCTCATAAATTGTGATTATGACATACCTTGTCTAGCCCACTCTGTATGCCCGTTGTGCCTGATGAGACGACAGTACTTGAATTTATCCTTCAACAGATGCTTGAAGTTCACATTCACAACTTGCTCTGTAAGAAAATGAACCATCAATTTGTGTTTGGTAAGAGAATGATGACCATTCTATGGATAGCAAAATGACTGTATTACAGATGCTTCATAAAGGTCCTTGATGAACACTCTCATCTAGAATGATGAAACAAAACTTTCTTGCTACATGCCTACATGGCGCTAAATCTAACAAGAACATGCTAATAACATCTACCGCATTGACTTCTTGACTTGTTATAAAATTATGCATTGCCAACCCAGGAACCCCTGTTATATTTTCCAGGGACTGTGCCTCCTTCAATGATATTTCAGTTTTTGGTAATAATCTTATGCTCATGTATGTGACAAAGGAAGAAAGAAATACATGCATTTAAAGCCCGTCTGCACTAATTTGGCCAGGAGGGATTAGACCTACAAGCATTGTCACTGACAGGTGGTTATCTCATCAAATCAGTTCTCAATTAACATAAGAAAAAGAGGATCATGGGGGACCAACAAGCACCGCTTAGGCATTGTTTTCTATATAGAGGGAGCAAGTAGCTACAAGTAGTGCAGTGGGGGGGGGGGCTTTAAAGGTGGAATTATTTGAAGCCAGTAATGCTGTTATGAGGATACAAGGAACCACTCTGCCACAGCATCGTGCACAAAGTTTCCTTCTTACCTTGACCTTCTCCTCCAGGTTGCTGCGGCCTGTCAAAGAGGGCGATGTTCGTGGAGGTGAAGTGGAAGGCATTGACATTACCCCCGGTGTCTCCCATTACTAGGATGGCCTCGTTGGAGTTATCCGGGTTGCTCCTGAAATGACAAGATGTTACTTTAAGCTAACTATGAAATAGCACAATCCACCCAATATCCACCTTACTTTAATACATCCAGCCAAATGATACTGAAGACAACACTGTCTGTAATAGTCTTTTGCTCACTGTAACAATAACTATGAAATGTCATGGTAATGTACCCATACCAAAGGAAATGTGTCTTAAAGATACTATGTCCCTTTTGCAGCCAACCTCAAATTCTGTAGAACTTTGCAGGAATTATCTGTGAAATTTAAACGTTAGCAGTGTCCTAGTATTCATTTATTCAAATTATGCAAGGTAACCCGTTTACTTTCTAGACTTCACTGTCAGACACTATTGAGTGACTGACTGACATCTTTTTATCTTTGGTAATAACATACATAAATTGAGCTGTACCAGGTACATGAGCATTTGTCTACATCAATAACCCACTACTTGTAATGGCCAAAATTAAACTAATTGAATCTTTGTGCAGCACAAAACATATGACTATTCGGTACAAGGGTCTGAAAATTAGACTATTACTTAGGTGATTGCAATCACTTATGTCGATTCGACAACTAATGGTCGTTATTCTCCCACAAAAAGCCATTTTAAAACCTTTCGTTTTGAGGGAAGTTCTAAATAAGTATTGTCTTTCAAATGCCGTTGGAATTTAACCTTTTCATTATTTTGACCTGCAAATGGGACATAGTACCTTTAAGTTGTAAAGGAAATGATGATATATAATAAAACTTATAATACCCAATATCAAAGTTGAATATGGTTTCCAGTTTTAACAAACCATACGTAGTACTAATGGTAATTTTGTACATTGTCAAAGTGATACAAAACACTTATTTTGTTATCACTATGGTTGTCATATGTATTATATTTATATACATTGCTTGACACATTAAAAAGATTTCTTAAATGTAACAACAGTCCTTTACATTCCTCGTCTCTTTGCATAAGAAACTAGCATTGATTCAATTTTTTTGCCAACTTACCAATAGTCCATGCTGAGTGGTGTATGTTCCAATCCATAAACCCTGTACTGTACATTGAACTCCAGTTTAGAGCTGAGATCATAGAAGACTGGTGATATGAGGAGAGATAGTAGATTAATAATTAAGACAAGCAATTAGGTTTGATATCCAACTATTGGCCAAAATTTTTTTTGTGCTCTATTTAATACCGTCAGGAAAATAAAAGAAGATTTAAAAACATTGTCCATTATTGATTTTTTTTCTTCAGAATTAGGGATTCTTAAATTTACTGTGGCTTCTGACATATTTTGTAATAATCATAAAGACAAGAAAAGTGTATTTGGAAAAGAAAGTTATATATACCATAGACTTGAAACTGGTCATAAGGTTAAAGCTCAGCAGCTTCGCCACTGGATATCCCACAAAATTTGTCACACACGTCTTTCACCAATGTGGCACTAATGTCTTTTGGCAAGACATTAATCTACATTTGCCACACTCCACCCAGGTTAGTAATTCACTATAGTAACAGATGCATCTATTTAGATTAACTACTGACTGTAATCACTAATCAAACTTACCAATTTCCTTGCTAGTAAACGAGAGTGCAATCTTGTTGATATTTTGAAGGACCACAAATGTTGTTACCCACACATCCCTGGGTTTAACAGAGTCATTGGTGATCTAAAAAAAAAGCAAAGAAAATAAACTGGTTGTTGGAATGATTGTATGACAATGGTTTTACATGTTTTAAAATGTATACAAAAAGAAATCATTCCAAATGCTAGGAAAATCAAAGAAGAAGAGAAGAAAAATGGCTATATTTACTTGCCTTTATCACAATACAACAAATGGAAGAAATACAGCCAAATCCAAATAATAAAAATTGATATAAAGGAATAAATTGAATCAATTGGATGATCTATACACACAAAAAGGGAAAATTGTTAAGACTATTCACAAGGCTGTTGGTGAAAAACGTTTCTTATAGACTCTTTCTTTCAGCACAGAAAATATAGTTATTAACACCCACTATGACATACACCAGCACATAATGGTAGTACTACTGTAGCTCTACTGATCAATGTTTAATCATAAATTAAAGGAGTTTAAATGAATACATTTGTGTCTGATTTTTGACAAATTTTATTTTATTTCATTTCCAGGAACATAAAGGAGTATAACAATAACAGTCAATACAAGAAATCAAAGTACAGTAATAAATACAATAACAAAGGAAATAAATCACCTACTAATGCCTGGGGAGTACCAAAAGAAACTGAGTTTCTGTAGAAGGCTCTACTTATTAGTTGATGATATAATACAATTAATATACATAAATATACATAATTACATAAAATATATATATAATAAGATAACATATATATAATAATAAAATAATAGATAAAATATAAGTAATTACAAGAAAAATATCTCTCCTTCCTCACCTTTATTGATTTGTGAGTCCTGAGATGGGTATCAAATGTTGAGATGCAGCCTTCTTTGCTGGTGATAATGTAACGAGATGTGTTCTTGATGTAGGAGATCTTTTGTACAATGTCCTTGTGGTCGCTGTGAATTGTAAGAATAATGGATTTTCAAGTTTACAAAATGGCACATTCTATATTTAAAGAAATAAATCATTAAAGGTACCAACACAGAATGCCGTGTATTGAAACATGTCAAGGTTCACTAAACATCATTGATAAGTATCAATATTCTATTCATAGACATATACACATGTAGATCACATGAATAAATCATAACACACATAACTTATACAACAAATGAATAGGTAGAACCATATTTTAAAAAGTGTAATGGAAAGAGTTTTCAACAACAAATAAACCACAGAAATACCATGGAGTGACATATTTCTAGAAAGACTCTTGTGTGAACTGAATTATAAACTGAAATTGGTGGTGAAAAAACATTTGTTTTACCTTGGCAGTTGCTTGATGTCCTTCCACTGAGGAACCTGTTGTGAAAAAAAAAATATGGGTAAAACCTGAATATCATGTGGAATCATGCTTAATCATGAAAAGCCCAACTGAAAAAAATGTCTGTAAATCATGCTCTTTACTGAATTTAATTAAAGAATGGTTTAATGGAAGTGCTCTAATTACTTATTAATTTCATGAAGAGAAAATCAAGAGACATGAAGACCAAGAGAAAAGAGACTCTAATTTGTCTGAACAGACATGGGTATGGAAACAATCCTTTTCAGGAACACACCCTAAACTTCATAAATGGACCTCAACAATCAACTTGCCATGGTGATTATGTTTTTCACATGCAATATATTTCCACTATCGAAATTGGGTACATTCATCATCACATTTAAACATATCTTGTATATGAAATGTATTAAGAATAGAATTTGATTTCAAAAATATTCTTGTTTATCACTTCTTTGCAATATAATTTTTGCTAGATATTAAATCACAGAGACCCCTACCTGTGTTGACTTGACTCTGTCATCCTTTTCCACATACTCCAGTAACAAATGTCCAGTAAATTTGTCCTTTGGAAGTTTGACAAAAGAAACCATAAAAATTAAGCTTACTTGATTACTTTTTTCATTCTTCAGGTAAACATTCAGATATAATATCAAAATAATCTTAGCACATGTATGCCTAAACTTGGTTTTGGCAATAAAGCTGTATTTCAAGGCATTGGTCATGGAGTTAAAATAGTTTGTTGCATCAGCAAATGAAAATGATGGAAATTTCATTCATTTGGCAGATATGACTTTAGTAGGATATAGTTGTACAATATTCGTTGTAAACTTTGTTGGAGTACGTCAAAATGTTATTGTAAGCTATCACACCACATCAAGAGTGATGAATATACATATCTCTCAGTGACCTTATATTTCAATCTCTAAGGATATACTATGAATAATATTTAGCATCATTTAAATGACTTGGTTAGCATATATATGTAAATGTACATGTATGTTCACAATTTAAAAGTTGTGATTTTCTTAAGTATAATCTTACCCAATTCACATAGCCCTCTTTGTGACGTCTATGTTGTCGAAGAGTTCAACATACTGAAAAGAAAAATGATACGTGTTTCTAGATATACTTCACAAGGTTTTTTAGAAACAAATCTGAAGAAATGGCAACAGTTAAATTTTATGGTATATTCGAAGAAGAATTATTAGGTTAAGTTTTCAATCAGTACATTAGCAAAGAATGATTTACATTTTACATGAAGCTCTGGAAAATCCAAAGGTTCCTTTGGAAAACCATGGATCGAACAAGGCCACATGGTAGAGTCACTGCCCTGATAGCAGTAGATATTCGAGGTTCAAACCCCTACTGATTCTAAGATTTTTGGGGGGCTGACAGTTTTTTTCATTCATATTCAGTTAGTGGAAATGGCATAAGATCTAATTACTCAGCCACATATTTGAAAACTGATATTTCATCAATTTGTATGTTGGAAGAAATGGGACAGTTGTCAGACTCCACATCGCTTTGAAGGTTGGATTAGGCCTACCCTTTAACATTTGTATTCTTACTTCAAATCTTTTTGAGCCCTTGGAGAAAAAAGCATATATAGAGGGTTCTTCGGGATATGTCAATATATTCATTTATCCAGGTCACCTCACCAGACCTACTCTAAACCGACTGATTCTTGGCCGTTTAGGGTGACACATTTTGTTTGTTCATTCTTGTTAGTCCGGTGTTGGTCTCATTGGCATACATGACTAGGGCATTACACTGTACATGTACTTTCAACTCACTTCATTCCTTGTGCCTTTGGTCAAGATGTTATCCATGAGGTTACAAAACTCTTCCTTGGTGACTCCTTCCTTCTCTCCACATCTCTGAATAAACCAAAAAAGATAAAGGTGTTATAAGGACATGAGAAAAAATCAAACTTGAATTGGCAACGCACACCAAAAGAAAACAATGTATAGTGTCCTTTCGGAATCGCCCATGGTTTAGGAATGCCCAAATGATGATATAGCACCTCATACTTCTGACAAAGAATAGCTTGTCTTTCTTGCTGATATTAAAAATGGGTTCACCATTCGGTAAGTTAAACATGAAATAATGTTGGTTTTAATATGAACAATTGACAACTGCCTCCTAATACATTTTGTTTAATATGTTGTTGTTTTTTTACTTGGTGGTACCATAAAGAAGAGGGAAAAAAATGTTTTTGTTTTGTTGGATGTTAGGTCTCTTCCAGTTAGTAAAACTAAAACTGTTTACCATAAATTCATCTTTGATTGCCTGCAGATCCTGTATATTGAGTGTATTTTCAATCTTCACACCAAATGTTACTACTCCTGAGGCACTGGCAAGAATGGAATCCGCTTTCCTAACAAAAACAAAAGAGGAACAAGGAAAAATGAAAATAGAAGGAAATCATACAAAAAAGAATATTACAAAATCAATAGTATCATGCACATTTTTTTTTTTCAATTTTCTTGCTTCCTGATGAAACATTAGATCTATTTCATAAAGGGGTTGTGTTAAAACATATTTGCAACTAGATGGAACTTCAACTGCGCGCAGTCGATGATGCCTCCGCCATAGAGCAATTTTACAAACCAAAATGGAAGCAATTTTTAAAATTCAAGTTTGATTGTAATCCATCTGTTGGTTCTAATGATAACGCGATCACGAGCTATTTTAGGATACATAATGAGCCCTGTGACCTTTGACCTCGTGACCCCAAATCTAATCAGTTCATTGGCTCTGCAAGATACATACATGACCCAAGTTTGGCGGTAATCCATCAATCGGTTCTTGAGATAATGTGATCACAAGCTATTTTGCATACATAACGAGCCCTGTGACCTTTGACCTCGTGACCCCAAAGTCTAACCAGTTCATTAGCTCTGCAAGATACATACATAACCCAAGTTTGGCGGTAATCCATCAATCGGTTCTTGAGATAACACGATCACGAGCTATTTTTGCATACATAATGAGCCCTGTGACCTTTGACCTTTGACCTCGTGACCCCAAAATCTAATCAGTTCATTAGCTCTGCAAGATACATACATGACCCAAGTTTGGCGGTAATCCATCAATCGGTTCTTGAGATAACGCGATCACAAGCTATTTTTGCATACACAATGAGCCCTGTGACCTTTGACCTTTGACCTCGTGACCCCAAAATCTAATCAGTTCATTAGCTCTGCAAGATACATCCATGACCCAAGTTTGGCGGTAATCCATCAATCGGTTCTTGAGATAACGCGATCACGAGCTATTTTTGCATACATAATGAGCCTTGTGACCTTTGACCTTGGACCTCGTGACCCCAAAATCTAATCACTTCATTAGCTCTGCAAGATACATACATGACCCGAGTTTGGCGGTAATCCATCAATTGGTTCTTGAGATAACGCGATCACGAGAACGGACGTGCGCACGTGCGCGCACGTACGTACGGACGGACGGACAACCAGAAAACATAATGCCTCCGGCTACGTTGTAGCGGAGGCATAAAAACTATACTTGAGTGCATGTAAAAAGAAATATTTTCTGTAGAAAAAAAGAAAATCTATTTTATTCAGTATAGAGCAACTGAAGGAGCTACTTTAATTGGTATGTCAAGGAATTGCCAATTTGTGATTGATCGATTCCAAATTTACAAATTCATTTTTCTGATGTTCTGTCGGATTTTCATATTTCGCCCGATCTGCTTTTCTAATATTTCTAAAACCAAATTAATATCACGGTAGACTTCCCCTTTAAAGCTTCTTGTAACTGAGGAAAACTTATTTATGATTTAATAAAAAAACTGTATATGTAGATGCACCAAGAAAATACATTTTAACCAAATTTGAAGCCCTTAAACAACACTGTGTGTTTAATACCTTTAATTGCACAGTTATCAAGTTTTACCCCCTCAAAAAAAAAAAATCTTGTTAAATATAATCTAACTTCTAACATCTAAATTTGTTGATAGCATGGCATCTCAATACTTACTCTTCCCTTAATCCTCTGTCTATGCTTTTAATACTTTTATTTTCTGGTGTGGACTCCATTTCCATGTTTTCTGTCATGAAAGGAAAACAGAAAAAAAAAAATTACAAATTCACAGTCATTATTATCAAGCTTTCATGTTATGTATGCACACTGAAAGTTTTATTGAAGATATTCTACCATCATAGTTCTTGGACTATATAAATTAGGTAGGCCCTATACCTATCATCTGTTTGGAGCCAGAACGGCATTAACTCTGTGAAAATGACATTAGGTAATGCCAATGAGATAATATACAAGATGACAAGAAAAGAAACAAATTCTGAGCACACATAAAATATTAAATATAAACATTGCAATATCATTGTAGTTACATTGTATGAGAGCTTAATTTCATTTAAAAGATGCTACTTCAACATTAAAAATGATATGTAGTAATGGAATAGTTCAAGGAGATAAGAGTCAACAAATTATAAGTATGAATTTAAAATCAATTCCATTAAAGATGAGATATATATATCTCATTCAGCAATATGCTTTGGTGAGACTATGACTGACTCTCCTGAATCCCTCTCCTACTTGTGTGTACATATGTTGGAGAAGAGCCACAGAAGAAACAAGTGTGATATATAACTTCTTGCTAAACAGATTTTCTATCTACAAGTAGTAGCATTTTAGCTGTCAAAAATACACTTTTTAATAGATCACATAAGATTTTTTTCTTTCTTTTTTTTTCACTGAAAAAAAAACAAATTTATTCCTCAATTGAAAGATATTTTAAAATTCGCTATTGCCTGGTATATTGGGTACCGGGTAATACTTATCCAACTTAAATTACAAATTCATTGAAATCAATTGTAACATACATGTACTGTACATTACTTCCTTCATTTTGTCATGAACGTTAGTAATTGATAATTTAACAGTTTGCTGATAAATATTTGAGAGTCAAATGTAAAAATGTCAGACAGATATATAATGTAGGCATCTTGTATGAGAAATTCTCATCTATGGGTCATGAACTAGAACAAACATGCACGATACCGGTAAATACATCAACTCCATTGATCAGGAATCTACATATACATGTACATGTACTAACTACTATAGACAGAAAATCTGTCTGCTTAAAGGAGTCTTTAAACATATTTTGTCTTTTGATGCTCTCTTGTAGGAGGGGGATTCGGTGAAGCCAGACGTAGTCTTAGCTCAGGAGAACATATCCCCAAACAAAACAGTCTGTTGTTGTTGTTGTTGAAGTTTAGATGGTGCTCTTCAAGTTCAATCTTCTTAGATTATCTGCGCCACAAACTTTCCTTACTAATTACAAGTCAAGATGAGTCCTTATAATCTTTTGATGTCAGTTTATTGCTTTCTTTCAGCATTGAATATCCAGTTCCAGTCGTGGCTTTACATGCTTTCTCCAATGTACAAAGGGGGTTAATTAATGTTCGTACTATACAGTAGTTTAGTCATAATTAGCAGTGCATTATTGTCCTTCCTTGATCCTTTTCACATTCTATTTCTATCTTCTTTGTTTTTTCTGTTTCTTTTCATTTTTTCGTACTTCTTCCTCTCCTCTTTTTGTTTTTCATCACTCAAAACTAATATTTCAGTCTACTTATATACTTACAACAACCAGCTGCAATGAAGCTCAACTCAACCGACTCAACTCCCTTCAACCACAACTGCACAGCGGTACCAGCTAGATCCGCAGCCCGACAACCACGGCTGAATGAATCCTCAAATCACGGCATTCTTCCCAAGGCTTCCTGACAGAAAATCGATAAAATCTGCTTCACTAAAATCTATCTATCTATCAAAGAAAGCAAACTTACTTAGATATATCATTACTCCTGTAAGTCCTTTAAATAAGTTATTCACCAGGGAATAGCAAAGAGTGAGATTTTTAGAGAATTAACGAAGAATATTCAATGTGTTCCAAGTATTCTATGTCGGATTGTACACAGTCTTCGCACTTCTTGAAGTGCATACACGATACGCACAATGTACCACCAGTAAATCCGACACAGCCCACCAAAATACACCTGTCGCTCAATAATGTACTTCTCGTTTCTACGGCTACGGCGTCTAAGCCATCGATAAGTTGGTGGCGCTATGGCACTACGTCTTTCTACCTTTCCGGGCGGCGTCTTTCCTGTCGTTAGGAAATTACCGGGGAAGAATGTCGGATTCGTTCTCAAATGCCCTCATGCATTTCTGTCCATTCTCAAAGCACATATACTTTATTTATTGAACATAACAAGATAAAGTATGTACAAGCTTACAATTCAATCCAAGCTTAGGCTACTGCCTGAATACACAGGACAGTACAAGACGGATAAATAATACACATAAATATACATTTACAGAAAAAATTAAACACCCCAGCATAAAAATGGAAAGAATACAACGAAAGGAGAGGAAAATAAACAATTTGCAAAATAAAATAACTCCAGATAACATATAAAACGGGTATGCAGGATTGAGAGTAAAGAAAAGCGGTCTGTACTGGCAAAATAAGCAATAATTGTATTTGCAGCGGAGAAATTTACCCTTTTCCAGCACATACAGCCGTTATAGTTTCTACTAAATTTTGTAATAGTTACCCCAAAAAATTAAGGACAGCTATATTACAGTGGAGGAAGCGTTAAGAATTAGGCCTACAAAGTATTACCTATAATAGAACTACGTATAGAATTATGATTTAAAAAATACACTCGGGTAATTTTTAAACGCTAGAACACAAGAATATCTGAAAAATAATAAATGGCGGTAAGAATTCTTAATTCTTAATTCTTAATTCTTAATTCCCCTAATGAATTTCAGTTGAATAGGCTAAAACACAAATTAGATGGAAATAGGTTTTTGTCTGTGATTTTCTTATCAAAACATTTACAGAAGACAGATTTGAAGTATAGGCATAAATGGCACCGTTAAGGATGTACTGTTTAATAAAGATGATGAATTAGGGACATGGCTGAAATACATATACCATGTCGATATCTGTTGCACTTTTTTTTAATAATAAATTTATCCTCCCAATAAATAGCTCGTTAGATATTAATTGTAGATAAACGTGATTAACCCTTTTTAGTTTGCCAAAGCTTTTGCTTGACAGATGTTTGACAAATTGATCAAAATATAGTTTATCAAATTATTGGCCCATATCTATTATCCAATTTTTTCAAAGATTTTAAAGAAATGTCTATATTTTGTCGTGTACATAAATTCTGGAAAAGTGCAATATCATTACTCTCAAACAATTGGTTTTTCGAGACTCTACATCTTCTGCCATCACCGAATTTATACATAAGGTTACAAATGCCTTTGATAATATAAAAATAATGAGAGGCCTGTTTTTAGATCTCAGCAAAACAAAATATTATCTTGATCACACAATTTTTTTTACATGTCCGAAGACCTTTGCCAGCTTCATCAAATTCAAGGATAGATGTGGACCGCTCTGGTCCAAAGACAGCATGCTACCAAAGACATTAATTTTTTTTTATCACACAATTTTATCAAACGAATCGGAATGTCATGGTTTTAAAAGAATTACATTGGAATGATTTAAAAGTATCTAAGTAATCGAAAACAATATGTTATACTAGAAAAATGTGAATCACAAACAACGGCTGTAAGTTGTGGAGTGCCCCAGGGCTCAAAATGTGTTTGATAAACTGGTTGATTGTTTATATTATAATAAAATTGTAATGAATATTTATATTACAAAAACAGATTCTATGATCTTTACAAAAAACACATTGATGTTACTCAAATAAAAGTTAAGTTTAAGTCTTTTAAGGCTCGAGTCTTTTATTGAACAATTCACAAATTCAACTTTTTCAGGCATCACTATGATCACTTACTATTTTTTTTTTTACTTTACTTTACTTTAATCCAGCGATATGCTATAGGACTATTTGCCTGTTCATCGATCGTAGATGTCTTCTTCGGTGATTATACATTATCCTTGTCATTTTCAAATTAAATTGATGATACATTAACTTTAAAAGGAACACACTGGTGTCATCTGAAATAGATTAGCTAAGAATGTTGGTGTATTTCATGAATTGATTTTTTTTTTCCAAAGAAATATTGATGATTTTAATATTGCCCCACTTAAATTATTTTATTCTTGCATGGGCATGCTCTAGTATGCAAAATACCGATAGGTTTCTAATGTTACATAAGAAAATTAAACGAATTATATCCCACAGCCAGTACCTTGCCCATACTATGCCTCGTCTATACACAACCTTAACATTTTAAGAGTATACGATATTTATGTTGATCAATGTGTAAATTTTATGTAATTATGCTTTAAAAGACTTTTACCAAGTACTATTTTACATTATTTTCAACTTAATAAGACTATGATCATGGACACCAGAGCAGGTATTAAAACGATTTTCACATTCATGGGGTAATGACATTAGTTTCCCAAAATTTGGAATGATATACCAATAGACAGGCGCGCCGGAAGCAGTTTGGGATTGGGGGGGGGGCAAACATTCCAGGGGGCTCACCTTTCAGGGGCAGTGGCGTAATGAGCAAACAGGTCAAGGGGCGGAGCCCCCGGAAACTCTGGGGTTTTAGGCATTAAATTACGGTCAGATAAGCATATTTAGATACCTTATTTGTGACACTGGCAGGTCACTAATTGGCGTGGAGTCCAGGGGGCTGAGCCCCATGAAGCTCAGGGGTTTTAGGTATTTAATTACGGTCAGATGAACATTCAGGGGCTCTTCTGAGGCCCCTGGAGGGGTCCAGGGGGCGGAGCCCCGGAAACTCAGCGGTTTTAGGCATTTGATTACGGTCAGATGAGCATATATTGATACCTAATTTTATGACACTGGCAGGTCAATAATTGGCGGGGGGTCCAGGGGGCTGAGCCCCATGAAGCTCAGGGGTTTTAGGTATTTAATTATGGTCATATGAGTATCCAGGGGCCCTCCTTAGGGCTTTTGGTGGGGTCCAGTGGGCAGAACCCCCAGAAGCTTAGGGATTTTAGATATTTAATTACGGTCAGATGAGCATATTTTGATACCTCATTTTCCACGATATGCCCGTAAAGCTATTATAAAATCCTCCAATAATTGATAAATATAGGGGCATAACGAATGTTTAAGAAGTTTAATTCCTGTTTACTCTCCTTTTCTTTGAATGGAATGTAATTTTTATGTGATTCAATTCATTTTTTTTTTTTTTTTTGTTAAAAAATACCAACCATTTTTACTCCTTTACTGCTGATTTTTTTTTTTTTTTTTTTTTTGGGGGCTTTCGGGGCGACCCCCACTTTCGGCGCCACTGCCAATAGAAACTAGACTGAGCCCATCAATTTATATTTTAAAAAGGAAATTTAAATTGTATTTATTAAAACAATACTCAAAAGTGCAATAACATATCAGTATAACAGATCAATATGTGTTGCTTGTGTGCATGGGAGAGAGTGTATGTGCGTAAGTAAATTATTTCTTTTTTCCCCTTCTCTTTCTATCAAATAAGTAATAATTTGAATATTGTACATAGATATTTTAATACGATAACTGGAGACAGACTTTTACATAAGGCCCGGCCTTCCTGTCTTGTCTTAAATAATTTTATTAATGTAGTACATGTTTATTTCTTTTTTGGTCTTCTTGTCTTCTCAGCTTATGTTATTCCCATGTTATATATTGATGTTATTTTTTATTATTTTTATGTTTGATTAGGTTTGTATATTTTTAATGAAAGTATTGAACTGAACTGATATTCTTTTAAGTTTTGTCCCACCTCCTTTTTACAAAATACTTGTTCCATCCCTGAAGTAATCGGGGAGCTCTGTTAAATATTAGTTGATGAAGGCTAGGCCTATATAGAAATATCCTGGGTTCCATCTCTGCCCAGTGTTTACATCCTTGTAAAAACGTGTTTACGTGTGTACGTTAACAGTGCTAATTATGACATAAATCCTTCTAAGAGACGGGGCTATGTTGTACTTAGTTTTAGTCTTGGTTTGGAATCCAGTAATCCAGGGGGTGGTGGAGCTAAGAATAACTTTGTAAAGAACGTTAATGTATTCATGTGATATTCATGTAAATATTACATAATCATTTTGATTTACAGATTGATATGATCGATTTCCACTATAACTCATTTTATTACTATATTTTGTGTAAATTAATCAAATTTATTTACCTTTTCTTTTGATGTAATATTCGTGTGTTTTGTGGAAAATACTGTATATCTTTTACATTTTTCAATACAAATAACAATATATTTAGACTATAAAGTATGTCATTAAACAAATAACGTTGCCATGGTAAGCCATTGTAGCTCAAAATTAGCCCATTCCCAAAACAGTCTTCTATAATTGATGATAATTTAGTAACTGACATACATTTTTATAATTTCATAATATAACGTCTTGTCTGCTTAAAGTTGAATATAACTGGAGTGGTTTTAATAACTTTAAAATTCCAGGGGATATGTGAATAATTTAAATAATGCACGTGCGAAGCACATGCATTAAATGACTAATACTTTGCATCAAGTATACTTGTCGAATAATAAAAAAAGAGAAACATTCAACATGATCAATCGACTGTTTCGGTGTATCGACTACAATATGCAATAGCGCCACCTTGCTGTGTTTTTTCGCTTGCCGGTAATCCACTTTGCTTGGGTGATGTAAATGTTGCTCTACCAAAATTATCTGATTTATGGCGAACAGGTGAGATGCCGACGCGCATAATTCTTCCTGACGTGTCAAGAATAGTTAAAATTACGTTTGAAGAAATAGTCTTCAAATGTAGACACCTGGCACTTTCAATTATAAATCGAATATGACAGAAAGGAGGGGGTAGGGGAATCGTGCAGTAATATGACTTATGTGCTTTCAATTCTTATTCACCGATAATCGCTCCAAAAAAAAAAGGCACACGATTTGGGCAATAACCTATCAATTACAGAAGGAGAATAGAAAAATATTCAAACAAACAAACAAACAATTGGACTGCTTCCGAGAAAGAGTCAGTCTGTCTTTTAAACTTGTTGGGGTGTGGAGAGAAATGTTTAATTTGCTTTACACTATTCACTTTCATTGTCAAAATACAGAAGAAATTCACGTAGCTATTCATTACATCAGAATATTTGAAGATTTAGTGTTCTTATTTGTGTAACGAAGGAGAATGAAATATAATTTTGTTCTGAACTGAATTCAATTGAAATGCGGGGACCCGTTGAGGGAAGAAACGTGTTTCTTAGTCTTCATCGGTTCAACTTCATGAATATAACTCATTAGAGAAAATACTATTTAAATTGAACTAATAACATCAGTTTTACCCAGTGTCAATATCTGAATATATAAAGTGTACGGTAGTCTATAATTCAGACAGCATAAATGACAGAAACGGACTTACAATGGTTTGTGTTTGTAGACTAACTTCCTCCACCCTGCGCGCACTCAACAACAAGGTTGATGAGTTTCAGGCATGGTCATTTCCAGACTTTATGAGAAAGACAGAAGGTCAGTCAAATGCCATGTTCCTCCTATGTTCGATATATTTTATTCTCCATCCTCAGTAGCGCATACAGATTACCCCCTGGTCCTGTTTTTACTTTTGTTTTTATTACTCCCTTAGCATGCATGCCCTTCATAATTTTGAGTCCCCACCCCCTCTATTTTCAGCCCAATCTCATCAGCACTCATGCAACTGGTACTTTCAAGTTTGGTATAGTGGACATTTTTCCCGTTTAACAAAGAATAACGCGATGCCACATGATTATGTAGTAGTAGTAGTAGTAGTATCACCTCACAGTCATAACTTTGGCAAATCGTTTATCCAACATAAAATGAAATAAAACTCATTGGTAATAAATGAAAAAATGACAGATTTGACTTCGCGGGGAGAAGAGGGTGAGGGTGGTATTGAGCCCCCCACACCCACACACATAACCCTTTTATCATTATGGAAAATAAAGTTTACTGATGAAAATTGTGATAGACAGTAATAATATATGTTTGTGATAGAGGTACTCGTTTACTGGACCTCTATAAAGGAAGAACAGCGCCATTATATAGTAATGGTTCAGAATAGACCCATCCAGCCATCTTCTTTGTAAATTATTATTTGTTTATGTTCATATGTATGTATACTTGTTTTTTAACGGAAAATAACACCAGACCACACCAAACCAAACCAAACGTTGTTCAGGGTAAGAGTCCTGTCATTAATATCATAAGCATGAATATATCATGTTAAAACCTCCCCTTCAAGACCCCATACAGTTATGTATTTTGCATTGGACATTTTTTATGTAACCTTCATAGCATTTTAAAAAATAATTCTAGGGTCAAAATCCATGGTATATTGTCACCGACATCATTTTAGTGTCAGAAATGAACTGAGATACATCGAAATTATAAATTAACCACGTATGGTATTTCCTTTGAAACTCATATTCTCTAAAACCGTATTCATGTATGCACAAACTCACATTCTTTAATGTGTGACCTTTTTGACCCACAAGGACATTATGTGACGAAAAGGGGCATGAGTCCTAATAACTCTATAATAAACATGTACTACTGTACTAGCCAGAGCAGGGATTAGTCACTATGTTTCTAGTCAACAGAGCATAAGTACTGATAGCTGACAATTAAATTATTTGTAAGATTGGCTGAAAAACAGTTGGTTCGTTATTCGGTCATGTTGTAACTATGACTTCTGTTTACATTGTATGCAGGCAAATATTGAAGCGGATTGTTGTTATTGAAGTTTGTGTAAGAAACACAAGCAGAGGCTGAGGATCCATTTCATTTATATCTATATTATTTCATTGTTCTTCCAAATACCCCGTGATTAAATATATTTAACTCCTTCTTCCCATGTTAAATTACTCATCGAGTGATAAGCACTATTATACTATTCGCGATAATGTTTTATTTAAGTAACAGCAAATCATTTTATGTAAATTGTACCATGTCATTATTGGAATGCCGTTTACATCCGAACTTAATTTGTTTCGACAATTCATTGATTAATTAACTAAGCCTTTAAATTAACGAACTGTAATACTTTATTGTATCTTTGTCTAATTAAAGCTAAACCATCTTCACTATCACTGATGCACGTCGACCGTTGGAGCAACTAGCAAGGGGCTCCAAATAATAATGCAGATACCAGGCTGTGTATATTTGTTTATACGTGGCGTCTCGAAAGTGGGTGTGCGTGGATACCTAGAGGCTAGATATACACGTATTACGAAGTAAGCACTCTTTGTTTACTGCAAAATAAGCCTGAAAAACCCGAGCTTATAATTTCTCCATTTTGACGAATGTAGTTGATGCTACATGTACAATCATCTTTTTATTATATTCCATTAACAGCCCGTTTAGAGCTTGAGTAAGACGAAATTAATAACAAGGAAAATGCCATATTCGGTATTAATCTAAATTTACGTGGAATCAGACTTGAATGTCATTAAAATGCAGCAATATTGTTCATTTACAGAAGTAATATGTTACTCGTTAGTAAAACACTGCAAGTGAGTTTGTTGATTCGTGTCTCAGTACCCACTTCAGAACACGCCATAACGATGAAAAGCACCTGTTATTCAACTGTGCTTATATTACCAAACAACATGTCGCTTTCTCTGTTTCACTGTTTGTGTATATCATTTTGTGTATAATATTTTACATTTCATATCCATGATATTATACACATTTTTCGAAACTTGCCACAAATATTTCGTCAGACTGCGGGTCGGGAAGAGACGGCCTGAGCGTGGGCAGGGGTGCACCCACAAACAGCGGGGAGCTAATTGCTGACTATGCTGGAATTCTGCCCTCTCGTTGATCCGCCCCTCCTCATCCCCAGTTTTGCTACACCCTCCCCTCTCACAATTATACTCCCTCCCCCGTGTGGCGCTCTCTCCCCTTCCCTCTCTCTTTCTTTCTTGCTATATCAATGTACACCCTCTCCCAATCTCGACGCTCTCTCTCTCTGTCTCTCTTTCTCTCTGTCTCTCTATGTCTCTCTCTGTCTCTCTCTCTCTCTCTGTCTCTCTCTGTCTCTCCATTTTGCCGTATTCACGGGCTTTTTCTCATTCTCTGTCTCTGTCTCTGTCTCTGTGTCTGTCTTTCTGTCTCTGTATGTCTGCCTCTCTTTCTTCCTCCCTCTTTCCCTCTTCGTCTGTCACTTGCGAGGAGGGGGGCGTGTCATCGATCGTCGATGGGGTTCACTTTTCATACTGCATCAGGCATTATGTTATCATAATTATTAGTTCATTTATCCTATTTTGTCGAAAATGTTTTGTTCAGCCGATGACAACGCTGTGATACATTGTATGTGCGGTTTGAGCATGGAGCTAGAACACTATAGCTCCATGATTTGAGGTTGTTTTTATTCACACTGATTTCGCCTGGATTTTTGTGTGCAAAAAAGAAAAACATTTATATAGTCGGAGGTAGAAAGAAACTAGACAGACACGAAATTGGACACAGACGACCTTGGTGACATTTACGCCAACAATGTTTTTTCCTTCACGAGTTCATGGAAAGTGCTATCGTTTTTTGGTGTTTTTTCCCCTTTTTCGCAAACAGGTTATTGGGAAGGGAGGGCGTGCCCGCGACCAAATGACCTTGAAAGTACACCCAAGACAACGAAAATGAAAAAGAAAAAGGGAAAAGATGAGCAGTGATAGGTCCATGGATAGACCATGGATAATTCATGGCTAGACAAGGAGAATGACAAATTTAAGACGAAATTGTATTTTTAAGACAATAAATTGCTCTTAAAGAACTTAGATTGATCATTGTTAATCATGTTAATCGAGCTGTCGTTTGATTACGCTAATTACTAAATTAGGGAAAAAAGATATAAATTTCCTGCATGTTTGCATGTGACCATTTCAAAGAGAGCTTCAACAGATACTCTGATAACCCAACAACACCGCCAGTGACCTTCAAAACCATGAAACTGCTTACAAGCGCCGGATAATTTGGCCATTGGTTATTTACTTCTTCCTTCTTCTTCTTTGTTCGGTCGGTCGTCGTTCTTGCATCGGTCTTCTCGGTGCGACTAGGATAAAGGAGGGGGAGGGGCATCGAACCCCTAACAACCCCCTTTACCAACGCCCCTGCATGACTGAAAAGGAAATATTTTGATGAGTGGGCTGGAGGAGGAGGGTGGGTGTCACCTCGGTTACGTCATCTGGTGTTGATTTGGCATTGTTTTCGTAGCTGCTAATGAGGACAGGGCCGCGCGATAACAGACATCTGATTTGAATGGAATCGACTATTCTTTTGTTTCAAACTGTTCAAACAAGAAGAGAAGTTGGATAAATTTGTTATGAGAGAGAGAGAGTGGTTCTAAAATTACAAGGGGTGTTCCTTTTCTGTTTAGAGTAAAGATTTTGGGGGAATTTAAACGAATTTTGTTTAGAAATGGACCCTTTTAGGTAACATACCAGACAGAAGATAAGCTTTTTAAACAAACAACCCTGGACTGTATCGGATTGGTGCCCTTAAAATTACCATCTGGTGTTTTTCATCCCCGAGACCTGGGGAGGAGGAAGAAATGTTAGAAACCATGGAAAGAAAACGGAGGAGTAAAGTGCAGAAGAAGAGTGAGATGCCCGAGGAGGAGGAGGAGGAGGAGGAGGAGGAGGAGGAGGAGGAGGAGGAGGAGGAGAGGAGAGAGAGGAGGAGGAGGAGAGAGAGAGAGAGAGAGAGAGAGAGAGAGAGAGAGGGGGAGGGGTGATGGGGATCTCTTATGCTCTAACAGGATTACAAATTTACAATTACAAATTTTCGCAATTATTAACATCATCATCATCGTCATCATCATCATCATCATCATCATCATCATCACCACCATCACCACCATCACAACACTCGCCACATCTTTATCTTCTTTGGCATAAACACAACTCATAACGCAATGCGTAATCCTGAAAATAGTTAGGCACAATTATTATTCAGTCCAGGGATCGGAGGAACTTCCAAAACTTTACGCGTATAGTTCGGTAAAAAAAGAGTAGAAACAAAAAATTCCGGTTAGTTGCAAGAGCAAAAGCCTGTTTCTTTCTTTTCAAAGCAAACAAGCGCTACAAATATACAATATAACAAAATGTTTAATATCTTTCTCTGAAACAGAAGTAGGACATTTTGTTTTCACTTTCCGTGCCAAGGGTTTGAATTGTGGGCTCTAGTCGATCGTGGACGGATGATGCTATTGCATGGTTTAAAAATTATCAACTGAAATTGGAATAAGCCATTTATTGCAAATTGGATGAAAACGTCTTGTATATGGGAAATGGGAAATGGGAGTTATAAACCAGGAATCCAACTTCCTGTATAAACGTATAAAACTTTCAAACGACGAATAGCATGTTTTGAGGAGTGCTGTTTTTGTGTACATGTATTACACATTGGAGTGGGGGGGGGGTACTTCCTTTCCTTATAATTATATCATTGTAACCAAAATTTATATTTGAAAGAATAATTAAAAATAAAAATTAGATTTGAATGAAACAATAATTGCTGCCCTCCTAAAATCTTACATCCCAGAGCTTTCAAGTGCATACTTGTACACTCAATCAAAAGTTTGGGGTGTACTCAGATTAAACCCTCCTTCCCTTTGAATCACATTATCAGTAAATCGTCTGGCGGGGGCGGGAGCCCACATGTCCGAAAATCTCTGACAAGCCAACAAAATAAAACTAAGTGTGGGGCTTGTGGTGCCTTGTTTGCTCTAAAATTGCTGCCGGGGCACAATAATAGGGCAGGGACTTGATAATTATGTACGTCATTCTAGAGAGTACATTTTTATGTATTGAAGGTATGCCATATGGGGTTTTGCGGGGAGTGAAGGGGGGGGGGTCACGTGCCCAGTACCCCTGGATCCGTCACTGATTACAAAGACGGTATACTCGGATTTAGAATAATCTACCCCTCCAGGAAGACAGGCTAGGCTTGTCGAATATGCTGATTGCACAAAAATAAAGTGCTTCGTCGCATAGTTCGGCAAAAGGAAGACACACCACAGTTGCCCAATCTCTTCACAAAAATCATCCTAACAACACCTGTGAGCTTTTAGTTATTCTACTTCACTAATATTTCAAAACAATATGAATAGAACTACAAATGAAGAATCTGATGTCCACCGTTATTTTTTTCTTCTATATGCTAGCTATACGAAAGATGTGCAGACATGTAGGCCTAAATACCGACGCGTTATTTTGAATATATGAAACTATTTATCGTACGGAATTTCAAACAGATATCTCTGTTTGAAGGTAAAATTATGTGTAACACTAAAATGTTGAACTAGAAGAAACGAGAAAGAAATTGGTAAAAGTTTCGGCGGAATCTGTCTGGAAAACATCATCGCAATCCACTGGTTATTCGAGTGGAATCCAATTTCCTTTTATGATGAGTATGAATTATGAAATGGTTGAGTTTATCGCTCAGTTGGTCTCGAATCCGCAATAAAAATGTTGCGAAATGGAGAGACTATGAGCTCGGCTTTTCAGGCTTATTTTGCAATAAATAAAGAATGCTTACTTTGTAATATATCTAGGTATACTGAACAAGGGGGAGAAAGAGGAGGAGAAGGAGAAGGAGGAGAATGAGAATGAGAAGGAGAAGGAGAAGAAGAAGAAGAAAGAGGTGAAGAAGAAGAGAAGAAGGAGGAGGAGGAGAAGAAGAAAGAAAGAAAGAAAAAAAGAAGGAGAATGACGGAGGAGAAAGGATGATGGATTAGGTGAAGAAGGAGGAGGAGAAGAAGAAGATCGATCGAAGAATAGAAAAAAGAAGATATTAGAAGAAGAAAAAGAAGAAGAAGAAGACCTTGTTCAACAGTCAGCACCTCCTAAAAACAACAAAATTATTGAATAATTATTCAACTACATGTATGTCTGTTGGTAAATTTTGAGTTCACTTTTGTTTGTGTTCGGAGGGGTAACCTTAGTTCGTGCATGGAGCTGTTGCTACCAAATCAACTTTGCTCCATTGTCTGTATAATATGGTCTATCACGCATTTTAGCAAATTTTCTATTGTTTTCGGTTGCACCTCCCAACAACATATTTCAGTAATTAGGACCGTTGATCAGGTTAAATCGATTAAAAAAGAGATCTGAACTGAATTTGAACTTGAATTTTGGGTCATGGCCCGGAAGAAAAAGAGGATAGAAAAACAACCCCATTGCCAGTCAAAGCTGCGACTTCCCTTTCGACCCTCAGCTTCACATTCAAGAAAAAACTCCTTTTTCTTTCTTTTCTTTCAAAATGGATCGCTTTTGCAGATGATAAGTTTTTCCCCTTACGTGTGGATGTATAGTCGGAAGTTCAACCTTTGGTAGGTCAGTGATTAAGAGTGGAAGAAGTTCAAATAAAGGTCATGCAATAAAACTCTGGCTAACAATATCCTACTCATCCTAACAATACAAAGGGATGTTGAATGATGCAACCTGTACAATGTCCTTCCAGAACTGATTTAGTATGATATAATACAATGTCCCCTTATAAAAATTGCTCAGTTCGATACAATAGGCCTACTGTATCAAGATGATGTAAGAAGAGACCTGTATAAAAAAAAATTAAAAAAGAGCTTGTCCGAGATTTTTCAAACTTGTGCCATCCCCCCTTTTTTTTTTTTTACTGAATCCTATAGGTTCGCCCCTGGTCATTGACCATGATACTGTTCTTATCTTTTTTGACCAGTAGGGTTTGCACTTTTCCCAACGGTACCTTGACTGCAGTATTCGACGGCAATAAAAAGGAAAGGGCAAAGGATTATCAACGGTTCTAGATCCACTACCCAATTTCGTTTTCATGTCATGTGTAAAATTGTCAACTTGCATATGACCACGAAATTAACAGATTACTCGCTGGTAATCTGTTAAACTTCTCATGAACTGAAATTTTTACATCGAACTATTAAACACATGTAATCAAACATGTTGTCATTATACGATTGGTTATAATTTGACTATACACGTTTTACCATAATAACAGCATGCATGATACAAGGATTTTGTAAATTGGTTTGAAATGTGCATTTGCCCCCCTCCCCGAAACAAACAGATGCTAGGAATGGTTAATTTTTAAATTTCCAAGTATAATGACATCCGTTTTTGCGTTGGAAAAAATTGCCCTCTTTTGTGTTTATTTGTTATAATAACGTCCTTGTGACAAACCAAATGGCCAAAATTATAGGCTAACGTATTGGACTACAGTTTATAGAAGTTTGTTTACTTGCTTGCGTCACTTAAACTTTTTCAAAACTTTGGAGAACTAGAGACAATAAATGACTGTTGTTTGCTTGCCTATCTTGATGTAATTCTTAATTTTGATTCATTTTGATTCATTTTCCCACGCAATTATCTTATTTTTCGTCTAAATTTCTACAATATTCAGGATTTATATCATCTTAAATACAAAACGTTGATGTTTACTTGTTTCTCAAAATAAAGTGCCATAACGTTGGTCTGGATTGATTTTCATTCATTAATTCACACATTACTATTAAAGTTTGACAATATTCAGGATAACTAGATCGTGAAGATAAAAGGTGGCAAAGCACTCAGAATTGCTACATTTGCTGAAAATGTTGACATTTGGCGACAATGACCTGTTCAATTAAAGAGCTTCGTTAGTTTCGGGTTGTGTCTCCATTTCCTGACGCGCTTGTGAGAGACGCCACTGGTCTGGAGACCATTTTATGTTACAGGACAACTTACATGAACTCCTTCATCCCAGCAACAACAACAACAACAAAATGTGAGAAAAGAGAGAAAGAGAAACGGAGAAGAAAAAAGGAATGGGTAAAAAAGACGTCTGGACCACACGGCCCCCTCTCCATTTTAGCGTTGTCGAAAAATTTGCAAAGCTAAAACCAATTTTTCGCTTGTTAGGAAGAAATAGGCTTTCTCGTTGGTAAATTCGGTTTGTACACCCCCCCCCCACGCCGCCCATATTGAACATGGTCTGTTGACGCCCCTTGACATCCGTGGATATGAAACTAAACCAAACCATCCTGGTAGGGTCCATGACCAAATGAATAGGAAATAGATAGAGATTACTCGCATTCTTGGCAGAAAACAAAGAGGTCAATACCTTGAGCCGGAAAACTCGTTTTATGCTGCCTTTTCACACCATCAGATAGTTGACGACAGTGGCGTCATTAGCTCATTTATATGGGGGAGGGGTGGGGGAAGGGAGTGAGCCCATTACAACGAGATTCCAACCAGTTAAAAAAATGGTCCTCAGACTCAGTTTCAAATCGTATTGTCATGGCGACGTTTTCACAAGCCTCCTGATTTTAGGACTGTTGCCCCCTTCCCATTGAAACACTGATTTTATATTCATAAAGGAAGGAATTAAAAGTGAGGTTTCTTCCGACTCTGGGTTTTCACAAAAAGTTCCTCGGTATTTATCAAATTTACCGATTGAGGTTTAAAAATATCATCAAGCCCACTCTCACACTCTTAAAAAAACCTCACGAATATAATAACAAGGATTGAAAAATTATACGTGATTTGCCGACATTTTGGATAGGGGTGCAACCCCTACCCCTCCTTCAATCTTGCGAGGCCCTTCTTTGATAGGCGATACAGTAGATTGGAAGACCTTCTGTTGCTGGCCAAAGACTGGAAGAAGGGAAACCAGGGATTTACAGATCTGTCCTTGAACTAGGACTTCGATGAACAGTTGTCATGGTAACCAGATGGACGTCAAAGGAGAACAGAAGAAGGGGATACCAGTTTCGAAACGTAGGAAACTCTTGACGAGACATCATCCTGTCTAGCGGTCGAGGAGAACGTACGTGCCTCGCAGGTGGATACAGGGCGTTTCCATGACAACGGGTCTGGATCATACACGAGATGCGGTTTCACCCAATATTCTTGGAAGTTATCTTGGAAGGAAATGGCTGAAACTACTTATTTGCAGAGAAGTTAAATTTAGGTTACCGCACCAGTTGCTGTTTTACACTCTGATTGATAAAACGTCCTTACATAATGATAATAATAGAATGTGGGCGTATTGGTATTTCTGTTCAGCATTTCTATGACAAAAAGAGCAACTCGATCTGTATTCCCGGTGTTCGAACGTTTCTCCAGATGTCACCTTATGAAGAATTATAGTCTAGAGACTAGAAAAAGATGAATATTGATTAGGTTTTATATTTAATAACGTCACTCTGATATGGAACAAAAAGTACAAATATTAAAAGCATATGCATTTCTTAGTAGGCTTGTAATCTAACTAGATTACATCATTAATAATTATTTCCGTGAAGTAAAAACAACAATTGTCCTTCCGAATTTTTGTTGCAGCATAGCAACGATTCTGTAGATCTGCGAGATGATTTGACTTAAGGATGGGAAGAAAGGTCAAGTAATATGACGTCATGATCAGGGTGAAAGACGTAGGCCGAAGTGCATTCTTGAACTAAGAAATTATCTCACAATGACCTGCATGAACTACATTATATATGTCACAGACCTACAGGTAAAGGATGAACTTAATTTTCAAGCAGATCCTGAAATACAACAACAACAACAACAACAACAACAACAACACTGCTGATTAGGATTCGGATTACGATGAAGATAAGGAGGAAGTAACAGCAGGGAAATTGATACTGATAACAATAATGGTGATAATGATGTATATTCGATGATAACAGCAAAAACACACACACAAAAAAACACGACGACGACGACGACGACGACGTAGATGATGTTGACGATGATGATGATGATGATGATGATAATGATAGAATAATCTATGATAATGATGATATCAATAATAATGATAATACTAAAAACAATAATTAAATTAATAATAATAATAGAATACCTTTGTGTAGGCTTCTTGCTCTTCGAATACTAGCACAGTTTATATACATCCAGATGGTCAACATGATGACTCTCTCTCTCTCTCTCTCTGTCTCTCTCTCTCCCTCCTTCTTTCTCTCTGCATACTTGTTTCAAGCCTTGACCTTAGCCGTTCCTCTGCCAAGGCTAATAAATGATTCTCTCATCATCACGGACTTGTGACCCTTGGTCATGAGAAGACAGACATACCATTCTCACCGCCATGTCCTCCATCTTTCATATCTTGTTTGTCTGTTTGTTTGATTTCATTTCTGCATTTTTCAACATAATAAAGAGTAATCTACAAACTAGGTACATATATATATATATATATATATATATATATATATATATATATATATATATTATTAGCCAAAGTCAAAATACAAAGCTTGAACGTGATGACAGCCTCAGGAAAGGAACCTATAAGGGCGACCAAACTTATACTAAATGCATTAAATTTGATTACATTACGAAACTGGCCTATGGTAAACGTCACGCATGTACTATTCCCGTTGTTGTTTTTGTTTTTTTTATAAATGTGACAGGATAGAAGCATCTTCCAATCTAAAATAAATCATTACATTTGCGTGACAAAAAAGCAAAATATCAATTGTTTTGCTTTGCATTTTACACAGATAACACAGTTATTCAAACAAAAGCTTACAGTCTTATCGCTGCTTATATCCATTTCACTCTCCCTGTTATATCCGACATAAAACACACATAACACGGTTAATGTACTAACATGACACATTTCAGATTATTTTATGAAGTCAGGGTGTATGCACTTATTAGATTGTTCAACAAACTTTGGTACACAAGTCATGTGTATGTTTAGATTTCATGCCCGTTGATAGTACCTTACAAATCACCACTATTTACATCGTAATGATGATCCAAATATTTTGTCTACTCTCCTCCTTCTCCTTTTGTATTTCTTCTTCTTCTTCTTCCTTTCATCCTCCTCCTTCTTCTTCTTTTTCTTCTTTTTCTTCTTTTTCTTCTTTTTCTTTTTTCTTTTTTTTCTTCTTCTTCTTCTTCTTCTTCTTCTTCTTCTTCTTCTTCTTCTTCTTCTTCTTCTTCTTCTTCTTCTTCCTCCTCCTCCTCAATCTTACTCTTTTACCTGTTTCCATTTGATCTTTCACCATCGTAACCGTTATCATCATCACCATCAACAACAACAACAACAACAACAGCAACATCATCGTCACCATCTATCCCCATAGATACATTATTCTCTTCTTCAAGAATTATGTGTGAGCACACATACGTCAACACGGCATTAGGTAGCCCGGCCCTCACCCCCCTCTTCCCCTCCCCCAACCACCACCACGTACAGTATAGCTGGAGTGGTGAAAAGTTGTAATGATTTTTGATGACAGAGTCTCTTTGCGAACGTTGTCTTGATTTAGGCGGCGAGACGGAAGTATTGAATTGTGCTTCTGAGGAACTGTCGTCAGCACATTACCAAAAGACTGTGAGCAGCTAATTTGGGGTCTCTTGCTTGCCTTAGAAACGAAAAATGTTAAATATCTTTATTCATAAGAGCATAAGAGCTTATTCTATGCTAAATTATATTAAAAAAACATCCACTATTGTCTCCACGTTATGCCAACGAAGTGAATCCTTTATTGAAAAAAGATGGTCTAGTCTTTCATCTTTATAAAAGGTGTACTTCAGTATTTGGCTATGATGCTGTTATTTAAAGAAGAAAAAACAGAACTAGCGACATATTATTTCCTTCAAAATAGATGAATTTTTGAAATACCATTTCGGCGATTTTCAACGACTTGCACTGGACTGAAAACAAATAGATACATAAAGCGACAACAAATCTCTTTATACTCTGTGTGAGGGTGAATGAGTGGGTGCAACGTGGACAGAACGCGAGGAACCAATGGCACACCAGTTGGACAAGGCGAATGAAATTCTAAGAATCATATATTTGCCGAAACATTAGGCCCCACATTATTTCCCCGAAGGTCGCTATATAAACGACAGTAATTTCTTTAAAGTAAAAAAGCCAACTTCATATCGAACTTTACTCTCACTGCCACAGGCAAACACAAATCTGACTATTTAGTTCATGTGGCTTATTCAGTGATTTTAGTGAGAGAAGATATTAAGAATGTAGAAATAGAATATAATTGAGTAGTTTTACCTCCTACCCAAACTGCAGCTGAATTTAAATGTACATGTATTATATTTCTGACCATGGAATTCCTAATTAGATTAAGGATATAGCCACAGGCCTATATATTATACAGATAATAATTATGTTCAGCACTGCTTATTCATTTCAAATTAGGGATTGTGATACTCATGTTTATAGAAAGCATCCGAATTACATTGGTAAAGAATACGCACTAAAAGCAGAACACATAGTCAGTGGTGGTACCCGGTAAAAATGTAAGGGTATGCCGAGGGGCACGGTGAAAATTCATGCCTCGTATACAGGTTGTTCAAAAGCTTACGCGGGAAGCATTAGTGAAAGGGGCAGTAGTGTCAACCGGGGCAAATTAAGGCCCATCTCGTACCTCCCAGCGCTGCCACTGTGTGGGCTCAGATTATTTGCAAAAGCAAATTCGATTGAAAAAGTATGGAAACCACAACTTTGAAGAAGAAAAAAGTACAGTTGAAAATAACGCGGTGAAGGTGAAGAATTTCCATCTTTGAACTGGCACGTTCTTCGTGTAATTCTGTTTTCATCATCCGGAGGCATTACGGGGATTGAAAACATCATATCTTTTGCCATTTCGAAATTATTGTACTGGTTCATTGCGAAGGGGCACGCAGATGTATAAAAACAACGGATTTGGATGATTTAATCTTTATTGTAACAGTTGAAGGGGGGCTTCTATGTTGATAAAGACAGCTGATGATACTCGAGGGAAATGAGGAAGTTTACGAACTGCCCTTGGCGTAAATCATGACAGATGTTTATTCCCCCTAATCATAATGAATAAAACATGATTGAGCAAGGAGAAGTTAGGGATTTAAAAAGGTACAATTTTCAGGGATGGAAAGAAGGTAGCTCAGGCACAAATAGATAGTTGCATCCCCCACTCACCGATTTGCATTTTAGGGTTTTACGATCAACCCAGGGTGCGATATTTGTATCTAACGACACAGCCTCCCCACACACACACCTCCACCACCATCACCTCCACCACGCCCAATTACATTATAAGTCGTATACAGCTATATATGGATATGAGAATAAACTACAAACAAATGTATGTATAGGCCTATGAATCGTTTTTCAGTATTTTATTTCTCATATTTTAAAAATAAGTTTTAAAAAATAAGCGATATAGGAAGGTGTTCATTCTGTGCTAAGAATCCAAACAGTAACAATTTACACACACAAAATATTTGAACATGGGAAACCGAGAAGGTAAGTAAAGAAAGAATGAAAAAAGCCGATTATTAGGGTTTAGCTGAGGACATCGTTTCGACTACATGTATTTCTGGTAAATGTATGTAGAAAACATTTTTAACTATAAGCGAAACATTACGAGATAAAAGAAAACGTACATGATATGAATCTAGTATACAGTCAGGGATCCAATGGGCATCGGGGCATTTTTCGACTTGCCCCTCCCCTATACCTGCCATAGAATCTGGATCCGCCACTGGTCCATATTGGCGGTTTATTCCTTCGTCTTTGAGAAAATGACTTTGGCCCTGTCTGACCCGGCATGTCACACGGCCCAGCGATGAAAGAACGTCATCATAGACGAAAATGACAGATTTATTCCAAATATTATAGCTGATCGTATCACAACCAGGTGGAAAGATCCTGGAAAATGAGATCAGAATATTCGACAATAAAAGTGAAATACAAAAATATTGTTTTGGTTGTTTATTTGTTTGATTCCATTTCTGCATTTTACAACATAATAGAAAGTAATATACAAACTAGGTACATATATATTATTAACCAAAGTTAAAATACATAAATAATCATATCATAATATAAATCAATTAAATAATAGGCCTTTCAAATACACATAGTTGATAACAATATTGTAACAATGATGAATGTATAATACAATTTTTTTAATATCGTCTTTTTTGTTTGTTTCAGTGAGCGAACGCAGTTAAAGATAGAATTCGTCAAATGCCTCTCTTTTTATGTTGTTCTGAATGTCAACGAAATGATTAAAAATGGTTATCTTGACCCTTCCCCTCAGAATGTATAATGTACAACTAACTAACTGTGACCATGTGAAGCCTGTAAAGGTTAATTTTGTAGATTTTTGGTAATTTATTGTAGAAATGATACAGTAATCATTTGGTTATTGGTAAGGAAGGTCACGGAGCACGTTTGTCCCCCAAAGAGTCACAAGTTCGACCATTTTGACCATGACGTGTCAGTGGTATAGCCGTTTGAAATGACCCACAAATGTGTTTTACTGTTTATATGGGCAATAATAATTCACAACAAAAGATAATTTAGAAGAGGATGATTATTAGGGGTGTATCCATATGTTGATAAACAGGAGGATGGAATTTCCTCCAGAGGGTGGGAAGGCGGGGGGGGGGCGATGTATACTGGCAGTCCTACGTGATGTATATACTACAACCCCCCGATCCTTTAATTCGGGGCGTATCCCAGGTTCCTATACCTGATGGATACGCCACTTCAACATTTTCTCTTCCTATACATTTTTTTTTAAATCAGCATTTCATAAACACGAAGGTTTGATTGAACACTCAGTAAACTTCACACAATACTATCTATCTATTTATTATATTTCCGTATCAACTTTTATTTTGTTTAAATAAAGATATTGATGTTTTGGACCTGATGAAACAAGACGAAAAGCGCTTCACTGGGGAAGGGGAGCAAAATTAATGTTTAAGAGCATTTAGTTTGAAAAAAGGTACCAGTACTAATAGTCTTGTTCAGTTGTTTAGGTTTGCAAATTGGGAGGGGCATAAGCCGGGCATCCGCCCTATATGCAGGATACGCCGCGCTGTCCTTGTCCTATTCCGTTTTAGATTCCTCAGACGGTTCTAGGACACCTACCCCCTGGACATCCACCCCCCGATAACCACCCCCAGTCAACTACCCTCTAGGACAACTACCCCCTAAGACAACTATCCTAGGGGTAGTTGTCCGGGGGTAGTTGTCCGGGGGTAGTCGTCCTAGAGGGTGGTTGCCCTAGGGGGTAGTTGTCTTAGGGGGTAGTTGACTGGGGTGGTTATCCGGGGGGAGGATGTCCAGGGGGTAGGTGTCCGGATACGACCTCAGACACGGCGGATGACGAAAGTTTGTGCAATTTAACATGTTAGAAATGCAATAAAGTCTAAACTTGTGTTCGTTCTGCAGCGGCTTAGAATACATTCTATTCAGATACCCTTTAATCCCTGTCAGACCCTCCGGATTGATTTTTTTTTTCCAAAGAAAAACAGCCCACTGTGGGTATCAAACCGCACATGACTGAAAAAACAATGCCCATGTGGAGAAATACATTAGTTCATGTGACAGTATAATATAATGTTCAACGCTGTTGCTCTCAACATGATGTCTGGGTTCAATGATGCAAAAAATCAAAAGGTCACGTATACTCTTGAAACAAGAACGATGATAATCTGGGTAATGGTTTGGATTATGAAGGTGTGTATGAGTGGGCGGGGGAGGAGGAGCGGGAGATGTCTCTGCAACCCCATATCAAAATAATGAATACAACAAATAATTATCAGATTAGATTTGGAGAAAATGAAATCTTGCAGATACATTTCAATGGCCTATGCTTTGTTATTGGTCAAGCTATGTACTTGAAACACAATAACCTATACTCTACAGAAACAAAAGATCAGAGTTTATTATGCTTCATCATGTTATCTTGACAAAATATCGAAAAATGTCAAAAATACCAGTGGAGGAGTAGAGGCGGGAGAAAAAGAGGAGAAGAAAAAACCCACCTGCCCATGATCTTGGTAGGCTATTAGCTTAGCAATTGATAAATACCGTTCGTGATTCTATTCCCCGATGAATTCAATTTTTATGTTATTTTTTTGTTCTACTTGAAGCAATGAAATGACCACTAACCAAAGTAGAATGTCTCCCTCTTTAGTGCAACTGAGATAATGTCGTCTGCCGACATTGCTACGATCATCAATGATGACAAGAAAATTACTGCACATTTAATTGAATCGAAAGATTTCAAGATTATTAGGTGCTTTTGCAGGTAAGCCAGGATGCATGTTGAAGGAACCGTATGAAAAGACTAAGATTTAAAGGCACACAAATACACAGCCCACTTTACTGTCTGATAGAATATTTTCTTTCAATTTCGGCTTTGTCAATCGTGCCACCTTCACTGTCTCGTCAACACGAGTCATGGCACTGTACTGGTGCCACTGCCGTTCCTCTGGACACTTGTCTAATCACTAATGTACGAGGTTAGGGCAATAAATGGCATGGTAATGGGAATGGCGTTGGCATTGATTTGTACTGTGATGCTTACAACATTGAATTGGTAATTTCACTATTAGATCTATGTCGTGTCAAAATGGAATAAAAATTAATGTGTACAAAATTGCAATGTGATTTTTGTTAAAACTTAAATTGATCAACATGAATGAGATGGATGGGGGTTGTGCATCTGGACGCTTAATTTCTTTAACAAATAATAAAGCTGTCACTTTTACCTTTGGATTTCAAATATACAACAAATGGCACTAACTATCATATTATCTGTCACTTTCAATGTTGTCTTTATGAATGAGTCCTTTCGGTCTAAAATAGATGGTTTAAACTTTAACTTAGACTTAGAGGAAGTTGCTGTAATTTTCCCACGTTCTCTTTATTTATACTGCCTTCAACACTAAGTATCAGTCTATAGTATCAGTCTATAGTATAGCTAGTATTAGCTACATGTTTGTTCAATGATTGTTTTACCTGACTGCTAAGAAAGCATGTATACACTTTCAAGTAAGCAACCAGGGGACCGACAGTTTTAAGTTCTCTCCGAGTGGCGTGATAATGAGGATTAACGCCTTACCAAAGGGCACAAGCACATTGACTTGGCTTTGAACCCGGGACTTGCCGGTTACAAGACCACTGCTCTACCACTGAGCCATCGCGCCTCCATGTGTTATGAATGTGATGACAATATTAAAGTAGGCTACCATCACAATGTAATTACTATGTTCCGGCCATGCTGTGCAGATTTCTTGTTGAATGTTGGTTAGATGTTGATCTAGCATTGAACTCAAAGCCCCAGTTACAGGTATAATGCTAAATTTGCAACACATCTGTTTTGTATCAATTAGCCTAGCATTCAGGTGGACTTAAGCTATTGATTTGGTAGCACAGCTTATTTAATCCAATAGAACAGTATATAGGTATGTCATTAAAACTTGTTAATGTTTATTTCCACAAGCCCGGTGTCCAGCTGTAATGCAATACACTGGTTAAGTATGCATGATAGCATCTCTATCTCATCACTTGTTGCCATGTCAGGCAAGCCAATGATAAGCTTTTGGACATGAAAAGTAACCAGTGTCATAAGTATGCATAATGAAATAAACAGGACTGGTTTTACATAATCCCCCAATGAAAAAAGAGACACACTCACACATGCAATTGCTTCAGAAACTTTGTTAACCAGTTCATAGCAGGAAGAAATCAAAGCAATCATGCTTATTTTCTTTTTTTTTTGAGCAGTTTACTGAATAGAAATTGTGTGTCTTGTATATATATATATATATATATATGCAGATTGAAAAGTTTAGCAGTCCAGCTGTTTGATATAATCTACACAACACAAAAACTGAAATAAGGTTGAGAGAAGAGGGTTTTGATAATTTGATTTCAAATGATCTGAAGAATCATCTTTCAGTTCATTTAGAGCTATCTTTGGAAGATATCAACTTGTTGCAGTATCATTATCAGTAGCTGTAGTTTTCCTTCATTTCTCATCCCTTGTGTCTCCATACACTGCTTTGTTTTGTCTCACGCTGTCTCCCAATTTCAGTCAGTTGTTTGCCCCCTTCTCTCTCATCTAACACTCTCCTTCCTTCTGTATTGGCCCTTTCTCTTTCTCTAATATTCAGTTATATATTCTGCCTGTCTCTCTATCTCTTTCTCTCATCATATCACATAATGTATTCTCTTTCACTCCATCTCTCCTTTTCATGTATTACAAACTTATCTCTTGCTCTTATGCGCTAACTCATCTGGAGTACATCCACTTCTTTTTTAAATAAACTTCCTAACCTTGTTGATCACACTGCTTGGTTTATCTGAGCTGTAGATTATTTTCACTTTTTGATGGCAATGGCTTAGAAATTGAAGGAAAGTGGGAGAGGTCAATCCTCAAAATTGCTATTAGAGAAAAATACAGATGAAATTGAAAAGGGGCAACAACAAAAATATGTGGAAGGGGGCTTTGAATGATATGCTCTCCCCAACTATAAAATCCCAGCTAAAGGGTTGCCATACTGTAATTTTCCCTGATGTTTTGCAGAAACAAGGTTAAGCTGATTTACATACAGAATTTTGCACAAGTGAATTTTTTTAAGTGGAATTTTGCACAAGTCACCATGATTTGTGTCAACATTTTAAAACAGAGTCTTTGCCTACAGACTATCTCTCACATCCTCATCCTTTACTATATCTTTCCTCTTCTTTTCATCCTTGTTCCTCATTTCTTCCTCCTGTTGTGACATCCCTCTGGAGGATGAAGTGACCCTGCCAGTTATTTATGAAGTCAGAAGATCAAGGGCTGTTAATATGATTTCCAGGCTGGCCTTCCACTTTATTCAAACTTTCTAGGCATTTCTCACCTCTTATCTGCAAGGGGCAAAAGTTTACTTCCTTCTTCCACCATCTGTCTGTCTGTCTGTCTGTCTCTCTCACTTTCCTTTTCTCTCATCTATGTCTCTTTCCATATTATCTCTCTATCTATATCTGTCTCTCTCCCTCTCTGTCTCTCTCCCTCTCTCCCCTCTCCTCTCTCTCTCTCTCTCTCCCTTCTCTCACTCTTTCTTTTCTTCCGTTCCTCTCTCTCCCAAATCTGTGTCTTTTCTCATTTTGCAATGGGAATTCACACCCTAACTATTTGACCCGTGGAAGACTCCTGGCCTAGGGTAACTGTGAAGTAATCCCATTCATTCACCATCTCAATTTACATGTAGGCTACATGCTTCTGTAATATATTTAGGCATTGGACAATAAAAATGTCTATAGATACATTTTTAAAATATAAATTCCTCTAAGGAACAAACGAATCGATAACTGCTACAAATTACAAAATATTATCACAGGCCTATGACAGATAAACAATAACAAATCATTGCAATCATATTCAGAATTTCATATACCACTTCCTCTTACTTTATATTACAAACAACAACAATTGGTGTGGTGATGAGATGTTTGTGGTTGTTCGTGACCTTGCTGCCAAAGCATTTTTAAACCTTGTAAATTGTTATCATTATTGAGTAAAAAATGGAATAGTGACGAGTTTCTGGAATTTTTTTTGAAATTGAGCTGAAGGTGACTTTCAGATGCAAACATTTCAAAATAGTCAGACATGAACGAACAGAATTTGAGTTTGAAAAAAAATCCCCTTGCTCTGAAAATACATCACTTAAATACACAAAAACATTGATTTTCTCTGTCACGCTATAAACCTCACAAATAGAGATGTTGATTGGAGCATTGATATGATGTGTATTAAAAGCCATGCCTCATTACACTGTTGCCAATTTAGATTGATGCTATTACCAGATATTGATAATGATTAGTGTTTCCCTGCCCTTGACCTTGTTGATAACCTAGACAGTGCTGTTGACTTCCACTTTGGTTTCCTGCTATTCGGCATCAATCAACTACAATTAGCATAACTATTATTGTCAAAGGTACTGAATTGAAAATGACACAATAAAATACTACTCCAAAAGTGTTACAGACAGCGAGTTATGAAAAGAAGACTAAAAAAAATTCATCTCCAAAGCTTGAACTTATACACACTATTTAAAGCTATATTTTTCATGTTTGTTTGGAAAACAAAGTTTTTGTTCCATTTTTCAATAACAATATCTTAGTGATTATTTTGATATTGGTTACAATTAGTTTCCCACAATCATGCAATGACACTTTGGATACCATTTATCAGTTTGTTGGAATGTGCCATTACAATGACTACTTCTACTTACTTTGTCCAAATTTGTGAAAGGGGGTTGTAAATGAGTCCCCTATATTGCAGCCTGAAAGTAGCAATACCAGGTATTCAAGAATAGGAGATAATAGATGGAAATGGAGGGCCATGACCATGGATGTCTGTCTATTAAACAGACCTAGCACTTGATGATGATGATGATGATGATGACAGATGATTGCAGCTATTCAGAGTTTATATATGAATGCAACTTTTTATTAATGTGCATAGTTTTAGAGTGCATATTATAAAGGGGCATGGGTTCGTGAAAGCTGTGTGAGTTTGTGTATTGGGGAAATGCAGATCTGGGCCCTCTTTCATAAAAGTTGTTATCAATAACAATTAAGTTACAATAACTGTTATAAGCTACTGAAATCATGGCATTTGATTGGCCGAAATTTGTCATAGACAATTAGACATTTAGCATTTGTTATTGATAACAAGTTTTATGAAACAGGGCCCTGGACTCTGTATTATAAAGAATTGTGATTGATTCAAATCAATCGCAATTTTGCAACAGTGTGACATAGGAGTTGCGATCGATTAGAATCAATCACAACTCTTTACAAGACGGGGCCCTGCACTAGTATTTTCAGTCCCCTAGCACATCAAAGGAACCTGGGGAATCTGCTTTTAATTGGCATTATATTTCAAGCCCCTGGTATTACGTTATACTCTGCTGATTAAAAACAAGCTGACACCATAACAAACCTTGCTATAGGAAGCTTTTAGCAGATGTATAACAGAGATATCAACAGTAATCCAAAACCATCCTCTGATAATTTCAATCAGTCAGTCAGTTCGTGGTGAGACTAAAGGGCTGGTTGGATCTCACTGATAATGATAGACTATTAATTTGCATATATTATGTAACAATAACTGGAATGACAATGATAACTGTAACGTTTGGAGAGGTTACACCTTCACAAAGAATTGTTAGGATTTTGTCAGTAAAGCACGAGGGACACTGTCCATATCATTTTTTCTGAAGTGACATCGCAACAAAAAAAAAGTTATTGCCTTTCATATATTGTCTCCGACGTAAGAAAAATGGTGCCTGAGCAATTCCAATGAGAAAATAAAATCATTGAGCAAGGCTTGTTAATTAGCATGATAAAATGTCGAGCTCTAACCTACAACAATGATTTCCAATGCCTTTTACACATTATATCCCCTTCACAAACACAGATTTTTCTTACAAGTCCTTACGGATCGCCAACTCGTACTCAATCGCAAGCATGCGTAAATAACTCGCTGGTATCCGTAAATAACTCGTCACAACTCGCAGACACTCTTAAGGATCCGTGAAAGGAGAGGCAAATTTTTTGACATGTCAAAAATCTTCTTACGATTGTCCACGGATTGATTTTTCCGTAAATAACTCATAACAATCCGTATGTATCGTAAACTGCTCGTAAACTGTTATAGTTATTGATTAGGTCTGACCGGCTCTTAAACTAGCAAATAATGATGAGAATTTCAAGTCCTTGTGTGTAGTATTTTAGGTTTTTGGGACAAAAGAGTACAAGGCTATCACATATAGACCAGAAACCATACAGGAAAGAGCTTGAAGTTTCAGAGATAAAGTGGTATTGTCAAGGCAGAATAGACAAAACATGATGAGGGGAAGGAAATGAGCCAATAGATTTTCGAACAAGGGGCTTAGAGTTAAACTTTAACATACTTGGCACATCCGTCAAATAACATTGCATAAATGTTTACAGGTGCATGATTTAATATCATCTAACAAGTTCATCAAAAGATTTGAAGTTGAAACCTCAATGCAATGGAAGTAAATACTTTGGAATTTACAATAAAATAAACACATTTATTCATGGTGTTAAAAGAAAAATGATCTTTGATCTCTTTGGAAAAAGCCTTTCTAATGGTGATAGATGAGAAATCTTTTTATTTCTCATCATTTTTAACAAATTCTGTAACTTTTATACAAAGTATGATTTGGAACTAAGCTCAAATTGTATTTGTTACAAACAATTGGTAAATTCAGTTTTATTACTTCCAAATAACATATTGTAATCAGTAATAGTGTATATTCTGATTTTCTTTGTATAACTACACATTTATCTTCATGTCTTAGAAGAATGTGAAATAACATGAAATCAAATCAATCTCATATCATCTCAATACCTATCATAGTAACCAGTGGCAGAGGCATGCACAGCATCATTTCTAAATTTTACTGGGTAACTTATCTCTATATAGCATAATGTAAATCTAGGCAATGCATTAGCCTATTCAGATATATATGACTGATTGTAGCTTTAAAAACAATGAGACAATGACAAAAAGTGTATCAGTCATGAAATTAAACTCAACCAGATCTGGTTCTAGAAGAAATCAAAGGGACTACCGTACATTCACTCTTTACATGCCACACATATAATCTCCCTTTGCCACATTGTATCTATCCTGTAATCGATATACCAAAGGCTTTAAAGATAAAGACTAGTTCTGGTCATGCGATTGCATTGTGAAAGAAACGTTGTGGAATCAATCAGAAAAGGTTGATCATCTAGCATATAAGTATTGGTATGTACTGCAAGGTTCTGGAATCATCAAAATGATAAGAAATTTGGCCCAGTCTTGGTAAAGTTACAAGCTCTGTACACAGAAAGATGTATATGGGACTACGCGACCACGTGCGCGATATCTATTTGGTCCCAATAGATATAATAATTTACCAAATATATCAATTAGTAGGCGGTTTCCCGACTTTACCGGCAAAATTTGTATCATCACGTATTAGTCAAAACATATTCTTTCACATGATTGGTAATGAGAGCTCCCATTTCATTTTTTTGAATGAGGGGCGTTTCCAAAACTGGTCTTTACCTTTAAGATTATTTAACTGTTTCCATTGCAAGATTAATCTATATCAGTGTTATAACGGATGTCATGGAGCTAATCAAGACTGGAAAAGGATAATTTTGCAAAAACATTGTGTTGCACAAAGAACTCTTTCCGTCAATTGGTGCCTATTAAAAAATAAAAAATAAAATTGGTGCCTATTTTTTTGTCCAAAATTGCACAAGTGGAAAACGAGTGACAGTTCAGGGAGCTGAAGAAAGTAACCAAGTCTCAATCAGATATAAAATAAATTAAACATAAAGGTTTTTTTTAAAGGAAAAAAAAGTATGTCTAACCACAGGTCTGCATGATTTCCTTTTTGGAGGAAACCAATAGATAAAAGCACGGGATATTTATATCTCATAAAGTCTGGAAGAATTAAAGTATTTGTTACATGTATGTTGGAAAGTATTACAGGAGCATTGACAGGTCATAAACCTGATTTCTTATAAACGATTATGTTTAGAAGATGCATTCAGTGACATAACTATCAATATGAAAATTCTTTGAGAAGAAAGCAGATATTGGGGGAAAAAAAACAAGAAATATACATTTTACTTGAGTGGAGAGAAATTTGAAAATATGTACCAAATATCACCAGGTATGGTTTTCATGATTCAATGAATTAAAAAAAAAAATATAAAAAAAGTTGTAGAAAATTAATCTGGAACCTTTTTTAAGAAAAAAAAACAGCAACAATAACTTTGTAACAGGAAATTTTTATTTTTATTCAGAGAAAGGGGGAGGGGAAGAAAGAGAGAGAGAGAGAGAGAGATAGAAAGAGATAGAAAGAAAGAGAGAGACTCAGACAGAAACAGGGAAATGGAGGGAAAGAAGGTCAGAACGTTTAGAAAGCTTGAATGAAATGGAAGGCCAGACTGTAGTTATAGTTAGATCAAGACAATTAGTGGTTGAATCTACTTTTATAGATATAGGTTAATGCTATGTAGAATATTGTTGGGTAACTAGAAAGACAAAGGCAAATTATGCTTGGAAATGAAGTAACCGGTAGATGACAACTATTAAATTGTAAATGAAAGTGCAAAATTTGGGCAGGGTTCAGTTCCATGAATTTATGGCCAACCCAAAGTTTCTCATCCTCTTTGTTACTTTTTGTTAATGGGTGCAGAAAACAAAGGTGTCTTTTTGTGCTACTGAAAATAGAAATGTATTTTACTGAAATTGACAACATTGGCAGGCTTGATTTGAGACTTTTTTTTTTTGTGTGGAAACATTTGGTTACATTTCAACATATTTCAGGGACAGTTCATAAACCTTTCTTGAAATTTTCTAGTATAGCAATATTTATCGCAAGTAGTAGACCCATTTCTAGCATAACTGGGACAACTTGTCGTTTATTCTCTGAACATGTGGCGTTTTGCCAATTTAATATTTTTTTGTTAACCCTTAGCTGTTAAATGAACAGTGATGTGCTGGTTATTGTTTTGTTTAAGTTGTCTGTTTTAATATAATTTTTATTTTATCGATAGGAAGGTTATATCTGTAACATTTAGGCACCCAAACATTCTTTATATCTAAAAAACTGTTTGTATTTTGCACCAGAATCTAAATATTGCAGAAAATTACAGCATAATTTGGGCAGTTAGTGGTTTCCTTTTCAATAGTTGATATTTTCTTATTCACCCAAAACAAGGTGTTTTATTGGAAATTGAATTCCTATGTGTCAGAAAAGCCCTGTCCATTTTTATTTAATGTCTTTATAAATGGGCTATATAGTGCAATGCAGCCCCATATGTAATTAAGTACTGTTAAAGTTATGAAATTGTGAACATAATTGACAAGAAAACATTATTTTATATGATGTTTTGTCTGATTCAAAGCTCTAATAGAGCTATCAGCTTGAAGCAGTCTCATTCAGATATACTAAAATATTAGATATTGTTGGTAAATTATGAAACAAAATGGCTTGGACTTGCCTAAATATATCAGATACAAATACAGTACAAAGTAATAATAATTTGACAACATAAATATCCAGTGAATATACAAGTATTTGTTGACCTAGATTCCCACACCTATTTTATCTCTGCATTCTAGTGTCTATTCCTGATAAGTAAAGAGCCCCATCTTGTGGTGGCGTGAGGACAGGTTGCCACCAGACGGCAGGATGTGGAAGTGGACGTATCCTTGGTGAGTCATGTCTACAGAATCAAAACGAGTCACTAATATAAACCCCCTTCTGTTTATTTCCTCTCGTATGTCATCAGCATCAAATTCCGATTGCTGATTAAACATGAAATATGTGGCTATATCAGAAGGGTTATGACAATAGAGAGATATATCTATCACTTTCTTCTCAACCAATCTTTTCAAGGCACTTAAAAAATGTCTCCTTTTGCAGTCATCCTAAAAAAGGTGAATTATGGAAATCGTGATATATTTTTGCAACTACTGGGTACTGTATCAACTTTCATCCTCCTAGTTGAACCAACGAGTAACTCCTTGCTTGAACTGATTATTTGAATCTATCTGTTAATTAAGGCTCATTGAACTGGGTATCTATTAATTGTTTGTAGTTTGTTGTTTTGATAATACCAGTTTCTTTGAATCTTGTTAAGTATGAATGTATAAAATGGAAAGTAAAATTAATCAATAGAGTGAGAAAGAAAGAAAATGAAGGAAAGGAAGAGAGAGAGAGAGAAACATACAGACAGATGATAGGCAGAGAGAAAGAAAAAATTAGAACAAATAATTTAAGAATAAAGATTGACAATATTTTAATTATTGAGTGTTATTGAAAGTTCATAATAGTATGCTATTTGAGAAACAAGAACAAAATATATATAGAAAGGGAGAAATACAGAGAGAAAGAGGGATAAATACAGTAACAGACATTTTAAAAATGGCAGTTACAAGGTGTTTGTTTTGGGAGGAAGTACTGTAGTCACCCCATTACAAAAGGGCAGACTGGAAAACGTAATCTGTTGATCTGGCAGGATCATCTGGATTTCTTCTTCTCGGGTAGGGAGTGCAGATGAGAAATTGATTATGAATGATGAGGCGAGTCAAATTGTCAATTAATTTGCTTTAATGTTGGCTCAAACCATGGACCTACCCATGCTCAAACCATCTCTGACGCGTCAAGTATTTAGAGGCCCAGGGGTGGGGGGATGACGATGGGTAATCGATCAGTTTGAGTTATGTTCTGTTCTAGCGAAGTGGCCCTTTTCTGAAAAATGGCCCAAAATGAAGGGATGTTTTGATAATTCTGGTAGATAACCAGATTTTATCATCTGTAGCTGTGGTACAGTCTTTGTAGTTATCATGAGAACAAGATTTGGAAAAGGATTTTACTCCTTTTGATGATTATGCTATGAATCAAGGAGGACGAACCCTCTTTTTCATACCTTAAAAGTTCTTTTGAAGACACATTAATGAAGACATTGAATACATTTATGGTAAATTTGTCTTCCACTTTGCTGTTCTTCACAAGTAGGAATCTTAATATGGGAAATGTACATATGAACATACATGTGGACTTATCATGATTTTCATCAAGGTGCTGGGTTAAGTGGTAATGTTATCACTTTATCTTAAAACAAAAAGCTTTATCTAATACTTCCTCTGTGAATACGAAATTAATATACAATATAAAAGGGCTCTTTGTGCTTATCTTTCTCCAAACTGTCAGAATCTTATTTTATGATTGCAGAATGTAATCACCTTTCCATATTCTATTATTTTTGTTTTCTGTTTATTTTTAGTAGGATGCCAATTTGTCAGGTAGTTTCAGCATCCTTGCTTCACTAGTAGGATGGGTGTATTTCCTATCCAGATGTAGAGTGATAATGAACTTTAACTTGAACTCAAAATTTAAACTTGACCTTTTTCATCTCCATCATAATCATCACCACACATACCTGCCTAGTTTGCAATTTTGCACATTTATGGAATACAACCAGATGACATGTAGTGTACATGTATGTAAAAGTGATATTAAAATGTTTTTAAAAAACTGTAGTACACATTTATAGTGTAAATAATAACATGTATGGATACAAATTAAATCCAATTAATCCAAAAGGCATTTGCTACAGCACCTTTTCCTTGCAGTTACAAGACAGATGAAATAAAATAAACACTATAGTGTTTTTATATAGCACACATAGCTGCCATAGCGTCTCTATCCCCTTAATCAACAAAGCATGTTCTCACATTGTTTCACATAATTGGGCCACTTCCACGATACAATCAAAGTTCTATAGAGCAAAAGAAACGATGATCAAGTGAATGTCCTTTCACTTGAAATGCTTGCAAACCGCTATTTCAGATTAGATATAATAAAATAATACATCGATGGATTGATATGTAGGCCTATATCTTCTGACAGTTGTAGCATTGATTATTTGCTTGCGATCAGCTGGAGTAAAGGACCTCGAGTCTTGGCCATAGATTGTCTATCACGGCCCATCATGGAAATCAAATTAGTTATTTACTTCTAAGGACCTTGATATTTACAGTTGCGTTTTAGATTACATCATGTCATAGCTTAGCTGCGTGTGTGCTTGTGAACAAGTGCACGTAGTGACATGTGTGTTTATATCTGTATATATATATATAAATGTATATATTGAATCTGACTGTGTATTTGTGTAGGTAGGCCTATGAACACTTAGGCCTATATTTAAAAGGGGCATAAACAAACTTTCTATAAGGTTGCAATCAGTGGATCTTATACATTCAAATACTGGCATGCATGAATTATGCTATTGTTTCACCATTACATCTTTATTCTTATAATTACACTTGACAAATTGATGTAAACATTGTTTATTCATTCATTCTTTCACAGCTTATGTTTCCAACCATTTAATTTGAAATTAATGAATATTTTCTATATTCTTATATTCACATATTTGTTGTATGATTTCTCCTATTTTTCTTTTGCCAAAAATAAGAAAGATGTACAAAAAACAATGCCAATGACTTTCAATCCAAATAGAATACAAAATACATTCTATGGGAAAGGAGCGGAAAAAAGAATGATACACAGTATTTTACTTTTGTCAAAGACCCTTATTCCCTCTTGCATCTAAACAATCCAAAACAAAAAGAAAAGAAGGAAAAGAATACAAAGAGTTTTTTTAAATAGTTCTACATTTATATAATGATTGGCTTCCATTCATACAAACTGTATGGAACTTGATACAGGTGTTGTATGAATGGATGTGGAAATTTGACAAGCACTTGTTGTAATAGATTAAAACTTTATTATCAAGCATGTTAAGAAACAGAATTTCCTGTGCAGTAAGATTAAAACTTGCTAAATTGAGCAATTACTGAACACAATTGGAATGAAATGACCAGTTATATTAAGATGCCCTTTAGAAATGTAAGGTCTTTTAACATTTGAAAAATGTTTATCTTTAGGAAATTGTAGCAATTTTACAACTTTGGTAAATTTGTATTCGAATAAAATGTTCTCCTTGTTTGGCTAGAAATTGTTTCTTTCAATAGGTAGAACTATACTTTGCAATATTTTAAATTATGTTATGTTTTGCTATGTGATTAAAAAAAATTATCTTTTTAAAGTCATATTGAGCCCCCAAAAAGTTGCTATTCAAATTATTTGGGGAGTTTGAAGTAATGTATATTTTCCAACCTAATTGGTGCACTAGAGTCCAGCTTCCTTGCCTTGTGAAGATGTTATTGAATGTTATTTTACATGTTATTTTAATTGAACATTGTACGATTGTACAATATTCTTCAAAAGTTGAATTGTTTGAAAGGCAGCTTGAGTGTGAATGGTGCCAAGGCCTGCTCACTTTCGATGATAAGAACTGTGGCAGTTACATAATACATGATAACTAACTTTGACTTTGTCGGTTAAATTCGTAGTCTCAGGGCTCAATGACCTGTTTCTTAATTGATGAGTGTGCTTTACCTGATTATAAGTTCAAAAGTTTAACTTGGGAGGGCTGGTCATCAGTTTGGGTGGTAATTGCTTGTCACGTGAGTACATGACAGGTACATGGAATGTTGTCAACAGGGTTTTGAGGGGTGGGGCTGGATGTTGTAGGGGTTCCGGATAGCGTACATTGTTTCAAATGGAATGTTTGTCAACAGAGTTCTATGCTCTGGGGTGTTTGTAAACAGGTTTTGGGTTCGGGTAATTCTAGGTAAATGAATTATTGGTGATAAAATCAAGATTATAAACTGAAAGGATATATAAAATTTTTATTTTAAATTCTTTCATTTGAAAGGCTGGGCTATATATTAGGCCTTTGTAATTGTTCCTCCATCTTGTTAATAGGTAGTATTGTGTTTTTATTGTGGTTATCATGTCAGAGTATGTAACTTGTTTATGTCCTGATAAGTGTATATGTATATATAGTGATTCAGAATAAAACACTGGCAGACAATCTGACTCACAAACCAAGCCAAAGGAGTGACGTCTTTTGCTGTTGAGTAGATATAATGCGCAAGAGGTAGTCTTTAATTTTTACCCTGGAACTCCAAAATTTAAAAATTGTAGGAGGGGGCCTCTACAGACCCTTCAATCTTGTTGCCCCATGAAAAAGTTAGTGTAGAGCCTTGTATACATCACAGGCCTACATATATTTGATCATACACGTAGGCTACCTGTACCAACTTTATCTAGGCCTACCTGTAAACTAGCAGCTGAAATAATCGCAATCAGAGTTCAGAGAGTAAATAAACAACTGACATGATGGATTGCATTCATCATGTGTTTGTAGCCATAAGGGCTTAAACTCATACAATTTAACACAGAGGTAACACCTTTCTGGCTCTGAACAGACATTTTGATCATGCCTGTAAGCCTACATTTAATAGTTTTTTTCAGGAGAGACATAAATTTCATTATGTTGAAGTAACATACAGGGAGATTGATTACATAGGCAATAATGTATGTTTGATCTGATGGTGACCTCACATATTTTCTTCCATTCATGAACCAAAACATGCATAGCTATGTTTACACCCTCATAGTTTTAAACTTTAAGTGTGCTAAACCTCTAAGTTTCAACTTTTAATAAGTGTGCTAAACCTCAAAGTTTCAAACTTTAAGTGTGCTAAACCTCAAAGCTTCAAACTTTTAATAAGTGTGCTAAACCTCAAAGTTTCAAACTTCAAGTGTGCTAAACCTCTAAGTTTCAAACTTTAAGTGTGCTAAACCTCAAAGTTTCAAACAACGATCCAATAACAAGTGTTCACCCAGGACAAAAAACAAAAAAACAAACAAGTATTAGAGTTTAAAACTACAAGCCAGGCAAGCAGTCAATTTCACTACAAGCCGGCGTACCTCCAAGATAATTGTAGTTACCGTGCAAACCTTTAAGATTGCTCGTGGTTTATAACCTCAAGTAAACTTAAAAGTTTCATCATCATGAGCCCTTCCCACACTGTCTGTCAAGATAATCTTGAGGTTCCAAACAAAGACCCAAACTTTATGTTTCGGGATTCTTATGTAAACCTAACTAATGTAAAAGTTAGGCTAGCTTTGAAATTCCATGAATAGGTCTGACCTTCTTCCTTGTCATAAGACTTTAGAGGAATAACCACATATTTTGGTGGATCAGCACTCGTAAATAAACAGGACATGATGAAAAAAAGTGATGTCTAGACAATCTTACATAGACATAACTCAATGTCCCATGCTATCCCACCCCTTATACCCCTCTCTCTGTGTACCCCAAACCACTCTCAAGTACACTACAGTCTCTAGTGGTGTAGTCAGTGGCTTAGTGAAATTATCGTTACTTGCCTGATAAAAGCACCAATTTTGGTACAGGGCTACCTTAGGACCTACTAATACTGTTTTCACACTGGCAAAATTTTGCTTAACCCCGTACTATAGGTGGGGCTAAAGGGGGGTCTTAGCCCCACCTATAGTCCGGGGTTAAGCTTATTCCACTTTCTTTTCACACTGGCAAAATGTTGCTTAACCCCGTACTATAGGTGGGGTTAAAGGGGGTTTAGCCCCACCTATAGTCCGGGTTAAGCTTATTCCACTTTCTTTTCACACTGGCAAAAATTTGCTTAACCCGGACTATAGGTGGGGTTAAAGGGGTCCTAGCCCTACCTATAGTCCGGGTTAAGCTTATTCCACTTTCTGTTCAGACACGTTTTTACCAAAGTGGGCTAGCCCCACCTATAGTACGGGGTTAGCTGGCCCTGCAAAATAGCAAGGCTAACCCGCAATTGTGGTGCTAACTCCGCAATTGCGGTGCCAAGCAAAATGAATGAGAACAGAAACGAAAAATAGTCCGGGACTACGCAGTGGAGCGAATTGATGAATATTCACGCTATGGCTAGTACGGGACTAACGAATTGCAGTGAGAAAAGCCAAAAAAGTTAGTACGGGGTTAAGGATAGTACGGGCTAAGCAAAGTACGGGGTTAAGCAAAACAAGTGTGAAAAGAGTATAAACGATATTAGGCTAGGAGCCCCCACCGCAAAAAATTCATGTTAAAGATAATATGTCCCTTTTGTAGCCAACATTAAATTCTGTAGAACTTTGCAGGAATTATGAATATGTCATGTATGTCCTATCTGTGAAATTTAAACGTTAGCAGTGTCCTAATATTCAAATTATGCAAGGAAACCCGTTTACTGCTAGACTTCACTGTCAGACACTATTGAGTGACTGACTGGCTTTTTTCATCTTTGGTAATAACATACATAAAATGAGCTGTAAAGGGTACATGAGCATTTGTCTACATCAATAACCCACTTCTTGTAATGGCCAAAATTAAACTGATTGAATCTTTGCGCAGCATAAAACGTACGACCATTCGGTACAATGGTCTGAAAAATCAGACTATTACTTACTGGCTCTATAGCTCCTAAGTCGATTCGACAACTAATAGTTGTTATTTTCCCACTTAAAGACATTTTCAAGCCCCCCTTTTTGTAGGGAAGTTTTAAATGAGTATTTTCTTTCATTCTTTCAAATGCCGTTGGAATTTAACCTTTTCATTTTTTGGGCCTGCAAATGGGACATAGTACCTTTAAGGGTGTGGGGGCGGGGGTGTCTTTTGGAGCCCCCAAATAATTTTATAACATTGATGTGTTGTTGTACAAATGCCATTTTTGGTACAGGGCTTCCTTAGGACTTACTAAACGATATTAGGGTAGGAGCCCCCAACAAAAATATCATATAAGGGCGTGGGGCGGGGGCGTGGCCTCGTAGCCCCCAAATAATTTAGAAGATAAAATAACATTTATTTGTTGTTGTACAAATGCCATTTTTGGTACAGCGCTTCCTTAGGACCTACTGAACGATATTAGGGTAGGAGCCCCCGGCCCTGGCAAGAATATCATATAAGGGTGTGGGACAGGGGCGTCGCCTCGTAGTCCACAAATAATTTGTAAGGTAATAAAACATTGATTTGTTGTTGTACAAATGCCATTTTTGGTACAGGGCTTCGTAAGGACCTGCTGAATGATGGTAGGGTAGGAGCCCCCGGCATACATATTCATAAATGTGTGATTGGGGGCAGCAACAAATGTACAACAACAAATCAATGTTATATTACCTTACAAATTATTTGTGGACTACGAGGCGACACCCCTGTCCCACACACTTATATGGTATTCTTGCCGGGGGCTCCTACCCTAATATCGTTTAGTAGATCCTAAGGAAGCTCTGTACCAAAAGTCGCATTTGTACAACAACAAATAAATGTTATATTACCTTCTAAATTATTTGGGGGGCTACGGGCGCCCCCCCACACCCTTATATGATATTCTTGCCGGGGCTCCTACCTAATATCGTTCAGTAGGTCCTAAGGAAGCCCTGTACCAAAAATAGCATTTGTACAACAACAAATCAATGTTATAAAATTATTTGGGGCTCCAAAAAGACGCCCCCGCCCCCACACCCTTAAATTTAATTTTTTGTCGGGGGCTCCTATCCTAATATCGTTTAGTAGGTACTAAGGGAGTCCTGTACCAAAAATGGTGCTTTTATCCGGCAAGTAACGATAATCAATAAATTTGACGCTAAGCCACCTGACTAGTGGTGTTGAGAGTATGATGATGGGCTGCAGAAAATCAGGTACAGGTTCAAGCAATGTCCCATTCTATCCCACCCTTTACCCCTCCCTCTGTACCCCACCTCCTCTCCCATACACTACATCCTATGGTGGTGGTGTTGAGGGTTTGGTGATCAGGTACATGTTCAAGCAATGTCCCATACTATCCCACCCCTTACCCTTCCCTATGCACCCCACCCCCTCTTCCATACATTACAATCCTCTGGTGGTGGTGTTGAGGGTATGATAATGGGCTGCTGACAATTAGGTTCAGGTTCAAGCAATGTGCAATGCTATCCTGCCCCTTACCCCTCTCTCTATACCCCACCCCCTCTCCCATACATTACATCCTCTGGTGGTGGTGTTGTGGATATGATGATGGGCTGCTGACAATCAAGTACAGGTTCAAGCAATGTCCAATTTAGTCCAGATAAACAAAACAGTCATCAAATAAAGTGATTGAAATAGGGCAGTTTGCAAAAGTTTTTGCGGTAAAAATAGTTATCATGAATAAATGGCATAGTTTCATTGTGTCAAAGGTTCTGGGTTTACATGAGCCTGAGCCTTTGCCTTGATGCTGTTACATGAACATTTTTAACAAGATTGCAAATACATGTTCTTTCGAAAAATCATCCTATCCTAAGGCAATTTCAATATCCTTTTGAGTCACCTATTGAAATGTGCAAACATGACAATGAAGTATTACGTAATTCAAACATGATTTCTACGGGATGTACAATAGGGTATTGAAGTTGCCCTTGCGTGTTGATTATCCGAAAATAGTCATGATCTCGTTTTATGTATATGGACTGAAAAATGAAAAGTGGTATGTGCTATAAAAATATGGTTTATTTTTCTTTATTATTTTGTAATATAGGGTAAAATCTATTGAACAATGCTTCAATGTTAAATTGTACCTTTAATCATCTTCCTACCCAGATGGAGGGATGAGTTTGGTATCATTGCACTTTTAGAGTACTGTAAATTTGATTGATATAGGTGGATTGGTTGACCCCTGACCTTCGTCTGTAGGGGATGTACCATGTGGTGTGAAGTTGAGAATAGTGTCAGGAGTGGAGTGAGTGGGAGAGGAGAGAGAGGGAGAGAGAGAGAGAGAGAGAGAGAGAGGGAGAGGGAGAGAGAGACAAAGATAGAATGTGTGTGTGTGTATGTGAGAGAGAGAGAGAGATAGAGATAGAAAGATAATGAGAGAAAATGTATGTGTGTATGTGTGTGTGTGAGAGAGAGAGAGAGAGAGAGATAGATCGAGAGATAGAAAGAGAGATATAGAAAGAGAGATAGAGAGAGAGAGAGAGAAAAAAAAAAGAAGAGGGAGAGTTTGGAATTGAATTGTGTGGGAGTGGTAGAAAACTCCACAAGAAGCAAAATCAAAGCATGATGCAATCCTCCTGATTTTTGTAGGAATTGTAATTGTATTAGATAGGATCATAGGAAATCTAAACAAACATCACCTTCCTGAGTTAGCTTCTAAATAATGATAAGAATACTAACAAACAGAATTTTACTGCATCTAATCCTTCGACCTAGTCAGAATAAAAGCCGAATTGGCTTTAAATTGTAGGCAATCGCACTAGTGTCAGTGGTCTGACGTCATTAGGGACTTTTAGATTTTACACGACGAGAACGTGGACTGCCACGGTGACATCCTTTTAAGGTAATGTGACGTCCTTTTAAGGCACTGCCGGGCACGGGCCAATGCCTTGAAAGAATGGCATACGTGGCAGTCCACTACATCGACGTGCAAATCTAAAAGTCCCTATTATGAGTCTGAGCCTCCAAGGAAGACTGAACTCTCTGGAACTTTAGATTTTATTGATCATATGACTATTGAGATCCTTGATCATTAAGATTTTACATGTTTGAATGTTCATAACAAATGTTGTTGCAAATTCTTCAAAAATTGGATCATAGTCAGATCGTATAGTATGTGTTGGGCTTAAGAAAAGAAATAAGGAGGGGGTGGGTGGTTAAATATAAGGGATGACGGAATGTGATATAAACCCCAGGCCAAATAACAATTCATTCCAAGCCATCTGCCAGGTGTGAAAGCGTAAAAACATGTTCCTTGTGAAATATTTGGCATGAAAGATATTCCATGCACATGTTTCATACTTTGGCGTGGGGGTAAGGATACAGGTCATGAGCACCCAAATGTGTAGATTATTCTTTGTGTGAATCAATACAATGTGTTCAATAACATATTAACAAGATATGTACTGTAGCCTGCACTTGATATGGGCTGGGATGCTTTTATTTAAGAAAATGTCTGCACAGTTAACCCATGTCAATTGTTAGAGCTCATGTACAGCATTGATAAGCGTCAGAAAATTGTCATTGTAATTTTATTTCAGGTAATGATAAGTTTCTTTAATTATGAATGGTTGCAAAGTTCTTCCTTGGTAATTTAATAGAATAAAAAAGAGGTTAAATGATTTAGAACACTTGGCCAACTTATAAATAAGGATTTATTATCATCTATTTAAGTTATGACACAAGGGCTTGGAGAAGGGGAGGGGTTCAGGAGCACTTAAATGGTAAAAAGGTGATATTAGAGAGAAAACATGAAAAGAAACTTGCATGTACATGTACATGCCACAACCTACATGTAACACGGTCGGTCAGTGGTATTGTCATATTGCATTCCATCCACCTCATAAGATCGGACAGCTGAACAATGCACCCCAATGACAGCGCCCCCTCAGTAGCTGGACCCATGCTACATTACTTTACTGTCTATTTATGTAACCAACTTGAATAACTGATATCAAATCAATGTCTGTTTAGAGCCTGCCTCTGTCCAAAAGATGAAAACACTGTCCTCATTATTATGACACTTGCCATAAATACCACAGAATATATTCCAACCTACTATCATCATTCTCATCGTCTGTTATCCAATGACATTCTAGCAAGGGTGTGAATACTTTCATTATGAAAGCTTCCCATGCTGACACTCATATTAGAGAATGTTTATGAAATTGAGATATGAACGTCCCACCTAGTACACATACACCCACTCATAGAAATATGTTTTGATGGTGCTTGTTAGTACTGACAGTAATTGATTGTCAGATGACTTCTTTCTTCTAAAAAAATGGTGTCCGGAAACCTGATTTCAATGATTATACTGCATAAGTTGTGAAGGTATTTTGGAGCTTTATTAAAGGTGTTACTCATATATCTCTTTTGTTATATACAAGATATTTAAAAAAAAATCAATTGTCCTACGCTTGTGGTGTTTTGTTTTACTGCATTTTTTGTATGACAGTTTACCTTCTTGTTAGTGAACAAGGCATTAAAGGTACTATCCCATTTGCAGGCCAAAAAAATGAAAAGGTTAAATTCCAACAGCATTTGAAAGACAATACTAATTTAGAACTTCCCTAAAAAAAGGGGGCTTGAAAATGTCTTTAAGTGGGAAAATAACAACTATTAGTTGTCGAATCGACTTAGGAGCTATAGAGCCAGGAAGTAATAGGCTGATTTTTAAGACCATTGTACCGAATAGTCATACGTTTTATGGAATGAACAAATTAAAGATAAAGACCAGTTCTGGTCATGCGATTGCATTGTGAAAGAAACGTTGTGAAATCGATCAGAAAAAGGTTGATCATCTAGCATATAAGTATTGTTGTGTACTGCAAGGTTCTGGAATCATCAAAATGATAATAAATTTGGCCAGGTCTTGGTAAAGTTACAAGCACTGTACACAGAAAGATGTATATGGGACTACGCGACCACGTGCACGATATCTATTTGATCCCAATAGATATAATAATTTACCAAATATATCAATTAGTAGGCGGTTTCCTGACTTTTCCGGCAAAATTTGTATCATCACGTATTAGTCAAAACATATTCTTTCACATGATTGGTACTGAGAGCTTCCATTTCATTTTTTTGAGAGAGGGGCGTTTCCAAAACTGGTCTTTACCTTTAACCCATCTGTTCTTGACCTCCTGTGACCTGTGCCCTGTCTGATTTACCCCTGCTATTAAATTGATAATTAAATCAAGTGTTGTGCTGATTGTTGTCTGAGGAGGAAAAAGTTTGCAATAATTTAGAAGGCTATCTTTACTTCATCGGTACATTCTTAAAGAGGTGGAGAAAGGAGGCGTGAGATAAAGAGAAAGAAAGAGAGAGAGAGAGAGAGAGAGAGAGAGAGGGGAGGTGAGACAGGGAGAGAGGGAGAAAGTAGAAAAATTACAATTACATGTAATGAAAATTTAGACTTTTTAGATGCTTTACTATTATTCTGTTGTTAGAATTTCATACTATATCTAGTATATGTACTACTATTTATACCACATGTACTTTCTCTTATATTCTCTAAGAGTGACCCAACTTTGACAATGTCATCCTTTATTACATTATCTTCCTAGAATGAAACTATTGTTTAAATGTGTTTGTGAAATATTTCCGATGCTGGGTGAGGTTAACTGACGAATCAGAACTCAACACAATTCATTAAAATTGGTTAAAAAAAACAACACAAAACATCCAGTGTCAAAAGGAGGAAGAGAAGTGCTGAGAATGCAGAGCCAACAAATGTCAGTGGAGGACCCACTAAAAAACTTGGAGTTGAATTTTTCTTAGCAAAGATTTGTAGGTATTCCCTGGGGGTGGTAATGGATTCCCTGCCTACAAGTTCATCAAAGTCAAACTACTCTCCAGATGAGCACGCAGAAAAATCTTGCCATCTGTCGAAAATAAAAGGTTACGGGTTTTGACAAACCAAGGGGGAAGTGCAGGGCCAGCTAAAAACTGTTATTTTCAATCCACACATGCCCTAATCATTCATTGACATGTTACCATGGTAATGCTCTAGAAAAACAAGGCTGCACATCAGCACTCTTGAAAGTGGATCTCTGCATAAGGGAATAGGAAAGACTGATATTGTAGATTGATCAGAAATAATCTACTTTATAACAAGCAGAAAATTGATTGTCTCAGTTTCATATAAATTTCTACAATTTGAATATTCATCTTAGATCGTTACAATGTTGTCGCCTGGTTGGCAGAAGGGCGTTAGCTCAAATTTCAGGTAAAAAATGAAGCGCTAAGCAGAAGGGCATTAGCACTAAATCACCTCAAACTTTTATAAAACTGACTTATTTCCCAAAAAAAAATTGTGGCCGTGTTCTACTAAAACATTTCTATTAGTCTTTTAAGTTTTAAACCAATTTTCAGGAGGGAAAGCAGTTTAAATATGAAACAAATCTTTAAATGCGAATAATTCTAAAAGTAGTTTTCAAGTCGCTTGCGCGCTAACGCTCTTCTGCCAGCCGGGCGACGAATTGTCATTATGTATTCCTGAATCTACCTATCAACGATGTACTATGCGTTGAAATTTAAAAATAGCAGTAGGTTCAAGTACCCAGTACCAGCCAGTGTGACCATGATCTCATATCAGAGAAAGTTTACCAGGAACAATGTATTGTTACTTAGTACTAGTATTATATGATCACATGTGAAAGATACCCACACAGCAGAGAATAGATGTTGCATCTTTTCATTTTGTAGAATTTTTTTTTTAAATCATGTGACCAGGATATCATATCAGAAAAAGTTTACTAGGATAAGTAATGAACAATTTTGTTTGCTATTATTTATTAGCAGAAATGAAGCATGTCATGTAAAATTTCCAATTTTATATTTGCAAGACCACCATGTTTGATTTTTAAGTATTTTCTCTGCGTAATGTAAACATTTGATAAGCCTAATTTTGTTTGGTAATGCATTCTCACACAGTTTGGTAATTTTGTTAGAATATATAAACGATCATATTGGTACTGACAAATGCTTGAAGACTAGCTTTACGTTAGGTATTTCAATAAATGGAAGACTCAAATTGACTGTACACCATGTAGATTAGAGGAAAGTTTTTTTTTTAATAAAAAAAAGTGTGAAAATGTGATAACGTGATGGGATACGTGATGGTACGTCAGAAGCCATGTGGAATTCCTTTGAGTCATTTCATTTAAAGGTACTATGTCCCATTTGCAGGCCAAAAAAATGAAAAGGTTAAATTCCAACGGCATTTGAAAGACAATACTAATTTAGAATTTTCCTTAAAAAAAGGGGGCTTGAAAATGTCTTTAAGTGGGAAAATAACGACTATTAGTTGTCGAATCGACTTAGGAGCTATAGAGCCAGTAAGTAATAGTCTGATTTTTCAGACCATTGTACCGAATGGTCGTACGTTTTATGCTGCGCAAAGATTCAATCAGTTTAATTTTGGCCATTACAAGAAGTGGGTTATTGATGTAGACAAATGCTCATGTACCCTTTACAGCTCATTTTATGTATGTTATTACCAAAGATGAAAAAGCCAGTCAGTCACTCAATAGTGTCTGACAGTGAAGTCTAGCAAGTAAACGGGTTTCCTTGCATAATTTGAATATTAGGACACTGCTAACGTTTAAATTTCACAGATAGGACATACATGACATATTCATAATTCCTGCAAAGTTCTACAGAATTTGATGTTGGCTGCAAAAGGGACATAGTATCTTTAACATGAAATTGTACCTTCCGGTGACATATTCACAATAGACCTGCTTGTCACAAAGCATTTAAACAAACAAAACAATGAAATGATATGATTAGAGAAATAATAGCAATGAAATAAACATTTAACCTTGCTTTGTATAGGCCTATTATTTAAACTTAGTTTTTAATTGTGTATGACATTGTCATGCCATAATTTTTAGGATATGTGAGATAGAGAGAGGGGGTTTCTGGCTACTAGTTTTCTCTTCATCCATCAGTTTTGGTTCTTAGGGAAGAGCAAGGATGTCTTCGAGTTCCGAGAGAGAGAGAGAGAGAGAGAGAGAGAGATAGAGAAAGAGAGAGTGATAGACAGACAGACAGACAGAGAGAGGAGAAAGAGAGAGAGAGAGAGAGAGAGAGAGAGAGAGAGATGGGTTGGATGCTGGGTAGGGTGCTGTGATCAATTAACCCTTGACCATATGAATTATTAAGGAGAATAAAAGTCTTAACTGAGAGAACCCTATTGACAGCTCTTCATTTCACATTCTATCAATTTTCATACAAGTCACAAGCTTTAAACCCAGATTTGCACTTGTAAGTGGAAGAAAAATATAGATCTATCTCTCAAACCAGTCATGAAATTTCTTCTTTTGATCTAAATCTGGTGCATCAATTTTTTGGTGCTATCAGAGATACTATGGTATGTAGTTTTACGATTTTATTCCTGAATGATTTTAAAATGATTCAATAATCATCAGAAAACAAAAGATTAACATGTCACATAAAAACAGTACTCTCCAAAGGTACATGGTCAATTTTGTATGCATTGAATTTGGAACATATATCATATAAAGTGTATGTAGTTATCCTCGTTAATTACAGCATAGCCTTTGGGTTGGGCAGTATGATAATACATGTGTGTAACAATTTATTTACAGTCATAATACGTTTGGAAGCTCTTTCTGTAGCGAGTGCAGAGCAAGTAGTGACTTATTATTTTAACTTGCTTTAGATATTTACACTATTTGATATTCATGAAATTCAGTGTAGATTTCAGGATCTGAATTTAACATGCAGTATATAAAATCATCCCTAAGGCTAAGCCAAGGGTTGACAGAAGAGCTCTTCACAGGGTTTTCTTCTGTCTACCCTTCAACCTTATTTCATTCCTGACCCCGTCTTTCTCTAAACTGCTCGTCAAAAATGTATTTCCAACGCTAAATTCTGTAAACAGCTGATAGATTCAATTTTTGCTGACAGTGTGAAAATTGCAAGAAAGTGGTCCGACCAATCCCCCAAAGTGTGGTAGACACAGAGGAGTACTCATGCAGGGACCTTGTAGAAAATTCAAGGCTGGTCGTATTTGTAAGAACTCTCACATTTCAAACAAAGCTGAACCATGAACAAATGAAATAAATTTGCTTCAAGTTCTTACAAGTAGTGATGGAAACTTATTCTGTAATGTTTTGCAGTAAAGGTGATATCCTTGCTATTGTATATTGTGATACACTTCTAATAATATTTGTAGCTTCATTGAAAAATTTTATTCTAAGGGATCGGCTTCCATTTTCCTGTCATTTTTTGGTGGACAAATTGCTGTAGTTTAGAGAGAAAGTGAGCCCCCTTGTGGTACAATTACAGACATTCCTGTACAGTCTGGGTTGGTATTGTTTCACACATGTATATCTTGGCTGGAAACTACAAAGAGTCCTCTAATGCTCCGTTAGAAATCAAAATGACCCCCTGAAATTCAAAAGGTGATCAAATAGAATGACTTGTTTAATAGATTATGGTAGGGCCCCTTGTTTTTCAAAATAATTTCTGAAATATATACTACTTGCATAAGATTATCAGTAGTGATATAAAGAAAGACAGGTGTAATAACAAGCAGCTTTTGTTCCCTGCCAATATTTAAATAAGTTATTTGAATGAGTTATTACTTTTTTTGCTTAGCCAAACATTTTGGTGTGTTTGGTTCAACGCAGAATATTATTCTTAGAGGTAACAGTCTATTTGTAAACTGGAGGGGAAAAATGGATATATACAAATATATGTAGGATATTGGTCTGTAATATTCAAATTTTGAAATGACTACAAGTTGCATGATCAGTGAATTATCTAATGAGATAGTTAGATGGGTTATTTCCAAAAATGCAACTTAGAGAGTTTTCAAAATTTCTAGAATTTTCAGAAGGGCTCATAAAAGTTTATTTCAATGATTTAGGTGCTAGATAAAAGTGGTTTATTATTTTCCCTTCATTTTGACACTATTTTTTTCTTTCAACTGCATCCTTGTTCACCTTCATTTTATTCAGTGAATCGTGAAATGTGTAAATGCTCAAATTAATTAAGTCATTCGTATATGAATAATGAAATATACAAGATCACATTATTTTGAGATGATTTGAATGAAAATGTATGATAATTAATGAAAATAATGTGAAAATGAATGGGAAAACTTGTAATAAAGTCATTAATAATCCCTTATACCCAGATGTATTTAAAATGAGATATCCTTTACCTGCACTCACAGAAGTAACAAGTCTGCATGCATATACAAAAAAAGCTGAAATTAAATGAAATACAGTACTTCCTCAACCCCATGAACCATAAGTTACATCTTTCTCAGGGTGTTATAAAGTGACCACACCCCTCCACCAAAAGGCTCCCCCAATACATGCACTCTGCAGACAGGTCAAAAGTTCAAATGCTGACTGGAAGGAAATGCAGATGAAATGTACCGAAACAGGCAGAGACACTGTCCGGCCGGTACTGGTATGCATAATACCAGGATACCACTGCCCCTCTGCCCTAGTGTTCAATCTCTGCCCCGGTAGTTCATTCTGGCTGTGATATGGCCATGGTGTATCCATGGGTGTAAGCTGTATGGGAGGAGGTCCTGTGGAGCTGGTGTATGATCAGACCAGCTGGGCCTCTGGTATTAGTTAAAGGGATGTATTAGCACCACTTTCCCAGTTTTGAATTCATATAAAAAATGTAGGCCTAGTGAATACCACTGCCCCTCTTCCCTGGCATTCATTCCGGGTTGCCAAGGTATAGGGGGTATGGGAGGAGGCGCTGTGGAGCTGGTGTATGATAGACCAGCTGGGCCACTCAATTAAATCAGTACTAATGTACTGCAGTTTTAATAAAGAATCAGCTGCGGTAGATTTGGAAGGGGTTTGGGCCATGGATAAAGGAGTGTATTGGTCTTGCCATCCCGGCATCCAATATGAATGTTTGCATGTGTGTGGGTGTGTGTGTGGGTAGGGGGGGGGGGTAGGAGGTTAACAATGTGAATATTGCAATATGTATTGTGACCTGTCTTTTCATACACTATGAATTTTCAAACAAGCTATAGACAAAGCAAACATGCTTACTTATGAAAAATAAAATGCATTTAGGGTGAAATTAGGAAAACATGCAGGATCAAAGTTACTTTCAGTTTTTGGGTTGATAAATGTGTGAATATCCAAGGAGTTTAGGCTTCAGTCTAATAACTCCTTGGAATAACGTAAACTTTATGAGATATTTTCCAATATTTGTTGTCATTATCATAATAAGGTGAATGAAAATAGAAAATATTATCAGGTAAAGTGATCAAAAAGTGATAAGAAATGCACAGAATTAGAAGAAGAAAAAATACACAAAGTAAGTACCTTGAATTTTTGGTCTAAAGATTTGAAAGAAACATTTGTGATAAAGAAGAGGAAGCAAAAGTGAAGAGTAGAGAAATGGTAAAGTAAAAATGAAAAATGTCCTCAGTTTGGAAAAATCCCAGCTCTTTGCAATGGAACGAAAAGTATATTGGAGAATTTAAGATTACATACCTTTTTAGTTTATATGGTATGCCTATCAGGGGACATGGAATATTTTGTAATTTCTAACATTAAAATAATTTATGTAGGTCTACCTTTTAAGGTAATATAGGCTTATGAGATATGTAAAGTGCACCCCTTTTCATTTCATTCTGCTTTGTGTTCCATATCGAGTTCAACATGTAGTGCTTTGAATGATATTCTTTTCTTCTACAACCTTGCATATGTTTAAGGATAATTCTGAGAAATGTGTCCTATATTTAATCAAATCATAAATTAAAAAAGACCCACACACTTGATATGACCATTGTTTGAAGTTTTTTTTTCATGTAAACAATAATGACCATACAAAATGTTTTCATCAATGATGTGTACAGTATGTAGGCCAGAAATGTTGCCCTAATGTCTCATAAAACGTACACTATACCCAGTTACTAAACTAGGAATACAGTTTACTTTAATATCAAAGGATGCCTGCCATTTATTTCGTGGAAGTAAGGACTCACCCATGTTATGAAAGTCAGGTCTCTGTACTTTCCATTTGTTTTGTGTGTAAATTGATTGTAAGTTTAGATAAAGTTGAACCAAACAGTATATATATATATATATATATATATGTCAAGAGTAACATAAAAAGATTTACTCCTGTTATTTGCCATATAGATGGGTTGCACTCTCTCACTCTGTCTGTCTGTCTCTGTCTCTCTGTCTCTGTCTCTGTCTCTCTGTCTCTGTCTCTCTGTCTCTGTCTCTCTGTCTCTCATTGTCACTAATAATCAAATATGAACTTCGCCAGTTATCTATCAAATGTACTCATCCTAGTCTAGTCTGCCCATATCTGAGAATTCCCTAGTGTGTCTTAAATTTATATTCCTTAAAAAAAATATATAATCAAGATACCCATTTTTTCATTTTCGTTTATTCGATTATTAATCCACCTACCCTCATTATATCAGTTTGGAGCCAGAATGGAATCAACTCTGTGTCACTCTTTGTTTCTACCTACTTACACCTTACCAATGTTCCTATCTACATGCACTGTATCTATCTATCTATTTATCTGTATATCTGTCTGTCTGTCTGGCTGTCTATATGTCTGTCTTTCTATTTGTTTATGTATCTGTCTGTCTGTCTATCTATCTTTCTATATGTCTGTCTGTCTGACTGTCTGTCTGTCTATGTATCTATCTATATGTCTGTCTGTGTGACTGTATATCTATCTATCTATCTATCTATTTATCTACCTTTATCTATAGGCCCAATGCTATATGTAATATTGATTGTGTATGATCTGTATCTTTTTGTCTATCTTCTTATCTTCCCATTCCATATGCACTTACCTACCTCCCCACCTACTTATCTATGTATCTATATACCTATCTATTTATTTATATAGGCCTATTTTTTTTTAACAAATGTATATCTGGCAGATCGGGACAGGTATGTGTTATCAATAATACACATCAAAACGTAAGTAGAGTTCAAGTTGAGTGTTGCTGAACCAGGTTAGTATCTTCCTGTAGACCTATCATTTCCAGTTCAACCAGAATGATTGGAAGCATATTTTGGGTTTGTAGGGGGTTGAGTGGTAATTCCTGTGTTCTTCACAAATATTTAGCTGTGATGGAACTTGTTATATGGATTAAGGTTTTTGTGTCTTTCTGTGAAAGAGAAAGTATTAATAGACAATAGGATTCAAAAAAGTGTTGCAGTTTGTTTTAAATTCTATTTTGTGATTGAGCTGTTGATTTTCAGGCTTGTGAAATTTAAAAGGGTTGAATGATTTGTTTTTCTTTTGTTTTTATAATTGTGTATCATTTTGAAATTCTTAAATACAGTCTCTAATGTTTATGGAATGAATAAAAGTTAGCTCTTAAATTTATTTTGTTTACTTTTTCATCTTTATCTAGTTTTATAATTTAGATGAGTGACAATATTTTGTAGGCTATAATTTAGTGATCCAGCAGAGTTACTCTGCAAAGCAAAGCCAATTGTTGCTGGAGCTTATTTCTTACAATCTATAATTTTGTTAATTACAAGATTGCATATTATATGTAGTGCCTCTCTAATCTCAACATGACTGATACGTGTAAAAAAAAAATTGAAGGAAACTAGACTTATCTCGAGAAATGCCTAAATTACAAAGCATGAGCAACTTCAAATGTTTTTCTTTGGTCAGTGCTTCTGCATATCAGAAAGAGCACCCTGATGATAGACAAAATTTAACACCAAGACATTATTGTATTACAGCACGAAGAACACAAAATAAACATAGCTTTTTAATAAACAAAATGATCCATGTGCGTTTGTATTTCAATGCTGCAGAGAGCAGGAGCCTAACAAATCACCTCCACTGCATGGGCAAAGGAAATATATAGGCACAACTGGCTAAACACTGGACCGCAACAGGGCTATATTCTCCATTCATAAGTTGCTGACAGTACATATGGTTTAGATTACTCAGCATAAACCTCCATCTAAATTGAATCAGACAAGTGGTAGAACTGGAAGATTCTGTTTGCTACCAGTTGCACATGTTCCAAAACAGGATGATGAATGTCGAGTGTGCACTCTTGCTAGCAATGACGGATTGGCCTGGTAGAAAACAAGGCCCAGAGAAACAAATAGCCCATAGAGAGGTAATATCTCCATGGACCTAATTAGAGCAGCAAACCTAAAATAGAGCTCTGAGACTAAATGATATTTACCTCACCCCAAGGAAATTAATCCTTTTTTGCCATTGAAAACACAAAAAGAACTCCCATGATCAATTTCAGTAGTGAGGTAAAAATGAATATTAGACATGGGCTGGGGAGCTGGGCTGTAGTAATGTTAGAATGAAATGCATTTGTATTCATTTTAGAACTATTTGGATGTGATTGAATTGTCAGAACTTGTATGATGTAGTTCCAGTCAACGTTACTGCAGCCTGCAGGTCAAAAAATATAGAATTGTATGGATACATATACTTTGGGTTAAAAAAGAAAAGACCATTTGAGAACTCCACTCTGAATGTAGAAACTGAGAGTGGACTTTTCTTGGAATAAATTGATCCTTAGATTTTAAATTGAATTTTCAGCAGGCCACCACGTACTTTATTGTAATGGGGTAGCAAGTTTAATACTTGTGATTTGTATTAATATCAATGATTCTGAACCAGAGTTTGTTCTCAAAATCAGTCTGGAGGTTGATTTTGTCCATGAAAGCAATTGATAAGGTTGGTTTTATTGCTAATTTAAAGATAAATACCAGTTCTGGTCATGCGATTGCATTGTGAAAGAAACGTTGTGGAATCGATCAGAAAAGGTTGATCATCTAGCATATAAGTATTGGTGTGTACTGCAAGGTTCTGGAATCATCAAAATGATAAGAAATTTGGCCCAGTCTTGGTAAAGTTACAAGCACTGTACACAGAAAGATGTATACGGGACTACGCGACCACGTCGCGATATCTATTTGGTCCCAATAGATATAATAATTTACCAAATATATCAATTAGTAGGCGGTTTCCGACTTTCCGGCAAAATTTGTATCATCACGTATTAGTCAAAACATATTCTTTCACATGATTGGTAATGAGAGCTTCCATTTCATTTTTTGAGAGAGGGGCGTTTCCAAAACTGGTCTTTACCTTTAAGAAAAAGAATCATAAGTACCAAACTTGGCAGTGCCCCATATTGACATCACTGGTGTTCCATTTTAGATAAAATGGTTATATTTGTAGGATCTTATAGGTATTATTGTTTGGTTATAAGGCTGATGCATGCTAAATTCCATTATTATATATTTGAAAAACTTTGCAAAAGGGACACCGATGGATGATCGGATGCAAAGTACAATGTACTGTATGTACATAAATAAGGAAGGTGGTCAATTATAGAATCTTGCTTAAATTCAAATTTGTGATGGTACACAGACCAGTTTCAAACTTTACTAATATTTTTGTATTTTTTACCTCCTTTAGTACTGTATTACAACTTTCTAATAAAAAATACAAAAAAATATCCTGATTTCCTCTTCAGCTATATATAGGCACTGTGGTAGCTGCACTGGTTTATGTACCAATATCTGACCCCTATTTGATACAAAATATACTAAGGGTAATATGTTGCTAGGCAACTGCATCATACCATGCTGAGAAGCAGGAAGTAGGGGGCATTTTAGGTTCGTCATGCAATTAGAACAATCATGCACCCCCTCCATGTTACACACTAGTCGAGATAGAAGAGTGTATGCAAGGTACTGGTATATTTACAGCAGAACCATGCTATATACCTATCAACTAAATCAAGCTTTAAATTCATGAACTCAACATGAACTTACTGTATGTAAATAACTTTAAATCTTTTTTAATTTAAACAAAAAAATTAAATGATGAATATAAAGTTTGTATGGAATAAAGTGAACCAGATAGTGAGATAAGTGAAAATCCAATCTTGGTACTCTTGCATAAAAATTTAAATTTGTGTTTAAATGGAACTGAACAATTAAACACAACTTGATTTTCAACAGGTCCGGAACACGCAAACAAACGCGCGAACAAGCAAAATAGCACTTAACGATGCAACCTACGTGAATGATAAGTGCTAAAAATATTTCCATTGTGCCTCGATAAGCAACTTTCTCTGGTCACTGGACATGTGGGGGAGATAATCTGGCAATAATACCATAATATTGTGATATTCCTCTGTTCATAAACTATACTCTAATCAATACAATAATCAGATAATATTTCTAAGTACGGCCTTGCATTTTGTTACCCACCATGCAATGCATATTTTTGTCAAGGGTCAGCCCCTCAGCTTCGGAGCTTTACTCCACTGGGCAAACCTTATATGTCATGGCTATTTTGCAGATACTGTTCATATTTGCCCAATTTCAGTAATAATATCATTTTCCCTAGTTGCCAGCAAGATTTAAAGAAAAGGGGTAACATAGCTGTAAAATAACGGGAAGCAAAATGATGATTATTTGGGTGAACTATTCATATCTGCTGATATTGGTATCGCATCCATAAAAATATCTGCTATATTTGCAGCTAATTTTATGGATTGGTAGCAGATGTGAACAGAGCCAAGATGCCCCTTCCATTATCGCTTACTGTCTTCAGTAGATGGCAAGATACAGTGTAAATTCCACCAAGTCCTGAGATTTCTGTTTTCTTTCACCAAGGCATGTAACAAAAGATGGACAGGCCATCATCAGCTGAAGGATAATAATAGACAATGTCAATCAGCAAGAGATAATGTGATTAGTGCAGGTCTAGACCACAAGGGTGTTATTAGGGGAAGTATTGTTTACATTTTCCACTTCATTGCACACAGAAGTGCAGCCTCCAAGAGAATGTTGTCATTAGGGGCATTTACACTATCATCCAAATACGCCAAAAAATGCCAAACCGGAGCCTGACCGCGATGTTTACCAAGGCAACTACCCTTTACCGGCAAAAATGCCAAGCCCGAAACATTCCAAAGCGAAGTGTGATCTTTTGGCATCTTTTGGCATATTTTGGCGTGTTTCAAGTATAAACGCTCGCGTTTGTAAAATCGCGATTTTAGGACACGTGACTTTAGGAGCGTGGCTAGCTTTCGCCCTGAAGCCTTAGTTGCATAAAGTGAACAACTTGTTTACGCTGAACCGCTACGAAAGAGTCTCAGCTAAACTGTAAAATCTCGCTTTAGAAACCACCAAATGAAATGATTGAAATGTCAAATGGAAGAAGAAGGGTTGTTCTAACTCATAAATATTGCAAATAGTTGTCAAACCCTGTTTTAATATGCGAAAACTGAGCGAAACAAAGCGCAATCCTTTTGTATTATTTTATCTGAAAATATTTCAGTATTTTCATATTTTCCGTCATTACACCAAATCTATACTTTCGTGCGTGATAAATCAAAGTATATCAAAGCTCTCTTCCAAATATCTTCTCATAATTCTATGTCCCACGGTTGTTTCGGGAATAAATCGAAGGCAATGTCATCAAATAACCAATGGCGAAACATTCACGGAAGCGTAAATGTAGTCCCATCTACAGGGTACGTGCGGTAACATGTAGTCCATGTAGTCACACGCATCCGTTATACGTGCATGACTGTTCGTGTTGGACTCGCTGTGTATGATTGAGCATTTTGCATTGGGAAGACCGCGCATGCGCATTACCAACCAAAACACGCCAAAACATCGCTGACCAGCTCAGTCGGTGATGTTTCGGCACAAGTGTAAACGGGTGCACGAAAAATCGCGATTTTTCAAAATGAGGTATTTGACAGTATAAATGCGCCTAGTGCTAGTCTTTTTTGAAGACACACTCTGTTCTGTAGATGTTATATATTATAGGCCCAATCCATGCATCCTTCACTGGCAAATTGCTAATTATATCCAAAAATGCATGGATTTTGCATCTTGCACCAAATAGATATCGCGCACGTTGTCGCGTAGTCCCATATAAATCTTTCTGTGTACAGTGCTTGTAACTTTACCAAGACTGGGCCAAATTTCTTATCATTTTGATGATTCCAGAACCTTGCAGTACACACCAATACTTATATGCCAGATGATCAACCTTTTCTGATCGATTCCACAACGTTTTTCACAATGCAATTGCATGACCAGAACTGGTCTTTATCTTTAACGTCCTCTTGGCTCCCAACATATAATGCACTGGAGGATGCAGTGGCTTATCTATGGAGGGCACATTTCCCTCAATCAATTGGCAAGATAAGAAGGAAATAGAAGAGAGGAGGGGCATTTACACTGTCATCCAAACACGCCAAAAAATGCCAAACCGGAGCCTGACCGCGATGTTTACCAAGGCAACTACCCTTTACCGGCAAAAATGCCAAGCCCGAAACATTCCAAAACGAAGTGTGATCTTTTGGCATCTTTTGGCATATTTTGGCGTGTTTCGCAAGTATAAACGCTCGCGTTTGTAAAATCGCGATTTTAGGTCACGTGACTTTAGGAACGTGGCTAGCTTTCGTCCTGAAGCCTTAGTTGCATAAAGTGAACAACTTGTTTACGCTGAGCCGCTACGAAAGAGTCTCAGCTAAACTGTAAAATCTCGCTTTAGAAACCACCAAATGAAATGATTGAAATGTCAAATGGAAGAAGAAGGGTTGTTCTAACTCATAAATATTGCAAATAGTTGTCAAACCCTGTTTTAATATGCGAAAACAGAGCGAAACAAAGCGCAATCCTTATTGTATTATTTTATCTGAAAATATTTCAGTATTTTTCATATTTTCCGTCATTACACCAAATCTATACTTTCGTACGTGATAAATCAAAGTATATCAAAGCTCTCTTCCAAATATCTTCTCATAATTCTATGTCCCACGGTTGTTTCGGGAATAAATCGAAGGCAATGTCATCAAATAACCCATGGCGAAACATTCACGGAAGCGTAAATGTAGTCCCATCTATAGGGGTACGTGCGGTAACATGTAGTCCATGTAGTCACACGTACCGTTATACGTGCATGACTGTTCGTGCTGGACTCGCTGTGTATGATTGAGCATTTTGCATTGGGAAGACCGCGCATGCGCATTACCAACCAAAACACGCCAAAACATCGCTGAGCAGCTCAGTCGGTGATGTTTCGGCACAAGTGTAAACGGGTGCACGAAAAATCGCGATTTTTCAAAATGAGGTATTTGACAGTATAAATGCGCCTAAGGAGAGACATATAGATAGATAGAGAGAGAGAGAGAGAGAGACACACAAAAAAGAAAAAAGGGAGGTGGGGGAGAATGGGGAGAGGGTAAAGGGTACGCAAAAAGGAGATGGTAGGGACTCCTGCCTAACCCTTACCCTAATTGTTAAGGCTTGTTTCCCCCCCCCCCTTGATGCCAGTACCCTGTCAGTGACTGAATCATTTGTAACTGAAAAGAATGATAAGTTGTTGGTACCACTTTCACAAATACTAAATACTGAAATCTTAAAGATTCTAATGATAATTATGTCTTGGAAGCATCAATAAGACCATTTCCATAAGTCGTCACCTGGCTTGCAGAAGGGGGTTAGCGCGCGAGAGACTCGAAAAATACTTTTCAAATTATTATCATTTAAAGATTTGTTTTATATTTAAACTGCTTTCCATCCAGAAAATTGGTTTAAAACTTAAAAGACTAATAGAAATGTTATTGTAGAACACGGCCACAATTTTTTTTCGGAAAAAGGTCAGTTTTATAAAAGTTTGAGGCGATTTAGTGCTAACACCCTTCTGCTTAGCGCTTCATTTTTTACCTGAAATTCGAGCTAATGTCCTTCTGCCAGCCAGGCGACGAAGTATACAAACTTTTTAGCATCTTACATTTTAAGTTGCAAGTAATGCTAGATAAAAATATTGTCAAACAGTTGTAGTGCCATCGATTGAATAGACCCTCGCCCATAATTTCATATGCAAAAATCATGCGGATATCATAAAATTATAATTTTGGAAGATATTTTCACTTTTCAGTCATAAGTTCTGTATATCAAATGCCTTTTAATATTTTATCTGATCCCTGGCAGTATTAATGACAAACCAAGCATGAATAATAAGATAAACTGTGTTGAAGAAGGAGTGTCATTAATTACATGCAAAGTTTGTTTGTTTGAACTCTGGCACAAAATTTGCTCTGCACCCAGGTGTAGTTCATCGTATAGGAGGAATATATTGCTTGAAAAGTGTTAACATAAAAAAAACTTTTTTAATGCTATCATGCTAAATATTTGGATGTGCAAAAGTTAGCAAAAGATCTACATTACAGTTTTTACCATGATTTGTTGTTTTCATGATTTGTTTTTCCATTAAAAAAAGAAACTAGGGGTCCCTATATTCCCCTCATCAGGTATTCAAGTTTATTTGATGATCTACATATTGATCCGGTGAATTAAATATTTGAATATTTAATCCTCAGATTTTAAAATACGACTTTTTATCAGTTACATCTCATGGTAGAATAAATTATTTAACCCATGAATAGTTATTTCTGATGCCTTTGATGGTTTGGGGAATGTTTTCAGAAACACAAATCATTATTGTAGCCTTTGGATGCTATACTCTCTCAGATGAATCCATAAATCAGAAATCAAAACAATGTGCTTTCATTCACCCCTTGTCTTTACAAACTCTAATGAGTTATACCTAAATATTCGTTAGCTCTTTCAGATGAAGTTGTGATTGGTCCACAGCTCGTCACTTGATATCGATGGCTGAAAAGCACCAACACACATTTCTGAATTTAAGTAAATCAATTCGAACAACTCTGACTTCGATCACAAGAAAATACAAATTTGATAACCATGATTGTCTTTTAAATATAAATTAAATATGAAGATTTTGAAAGATATTTCAGTGATTATAGGCTTACAGTTTACATTTTGGAATTTAAAGCGGGTAGAAAAAACAAGATCTATAAAATGTTTTTAATTTTCAATCTGTAGAGATATTTAATAGAGTAAGAGATATTCCTTTTTTTCTTCTTCCCTCCAGTCACACATGGTTTCTTCAACTTTGTAGTAATTTTCTGTCCATTGCTGCCAATTTTGGATGTAAGATACATGAACTTGTATGATTGCATATTAATCCTGCTGATCTTTAGAATTTGACTTATCAGTATTCATTTAACAGAGATAGTCCATATAGTCTCCCTTTTTCAGTAAATGTGGTTGTTGCCATTCATTCCCAAATCCATTCTCAAATTTCTGTGAGCATGTCAATGTGCATTGCTGCCATCTCTTGCTAACAACGGGGTAATGGCCAGGGGGGCTGTAAAGTACCTCTTGTTTCGGGAGGGACAGGGAACGTGTCTGAGGGGAACCATTCATGTCTGAATCCCCTAATAGATAGCCAGATATTTGTGACCATACAAATATTACAAGATGACATTATGAATGTTACATTTATTTAGCCACCTCAAATTCTTAAAGTCAGATTTAGAAACCAGGTCAAATATTATCTAACAATGTGATAATATTAACATTTTCATGTCATTATTTGACTGTTTGTAAAGTGATGCCACAACATTCATAGCTTATCATTTTTGGAATTATTAAAAAATCTTATTTTTTTCCTTAAATTATGTCATATTTTGTTCAAGTTCAGGATAAATCACTTTCATGTATATCTTTTTTTTAATAAGTAATTGTAATTAATATTTAATGAACAAAATATTTTCACACTTAACACTAGCTTCCAATCTGTACTCAAATTTCATAAACTGTATGGTAATTATGACTTCGGAGTATAATATTGATTATTTAGCAGCTAAAAACAAAGAGTACCCTAGCGCTTTACAGAATTATAGAATGTGAAGAAGAAACATGAAATACATAAACTATGAAAATAGGTAAATCACGTTAAGTTAATTACAAAAGAAAGAGACAGACAGTTTGATTCTCTGATGGACAGTGGGATATTGTTCCATGTTTTAAAGTGTATATGGTTTGAAAGTATTTCATCATCTGTCCATTTGTGTTAATTGATTTGCTGAATATATTTCAACCTTACAAAGTTGTTTCCTGAACAAATCTTGCAGAGTTGTCACATTTCATGCCTGACTAATAAGCATTGCTCTGTTTTACTCTTTGTGTACTCTTCTGGTTGCATGATTATAATTGTTTTGCATGGGTTGAAGCTAGCAGCTAAGTTGAAATTGAAATGTTTCGACAATGAACTTACTTTTTGTTAATAGGAACAAAGTGCTCAGCAGCTTTTAACAGACATATTTTATTTGGATTATTGAACATCCATTTTCACTTTTATGCAGTTTCCAGAACTCAGTATTTTTGTGAAATATGCTACATATTTAATAGTTGATTTATAGCATATCTATATAAACCCACAGTAGTTAAGACAGCTGCACTGTATTTCCTTTGAAGTTTTGAACAATGTAAGTTGTGAAATGTAATTTATAACACTTTGGGACACATATATCAATGTTTGGTTTCCACTATTTTTGCAAAGTTTATTTCAATGAAATGGCCTTTTAAAACTTGTCTGTATTCAAAAGATAAACTGGAATTCATTTTATAATTCCTCATGGTTTGAATTGTTGTTATATTTCCAATTTCCATCCTTATTTCTCAGGGGCCAAATATCCCCACTGTGTTCTTACAAACTTCTACTAACGTATTCTTTTGAATAAGCTCAATTTTTGTATTGGTGAATAACATTTCATCCTTTTTGTTTCATCAGCAGTCTACCAGATTGTAAAAAGTGGGTTTTTCTTTCTTATAAAAGTGTGTGAAAAGCGCACATTCTAACAGGGTTTCTGTGGTCATGGAAATTCCTGCCTGGATAAGTCGATAAGTCATGAAAAATACCAAGTCTTAGGAATGTCATGCAAAATCAATAAAATCAGTGAAATATAATCATGAATATTATAAAGATATAATTTTACACCTTTGAGATCAAAACAAATCTTTTCCAATACTACTTTTGACCTAACCAAGAAAACAGGTCATGGATCTATTATTGAATTGTCATGGAATATATTTTTCTAGAAAGTATAAGAATCATGTTCTAATCTTAACAAGAATAATGTTTTGCACAGAATTTGCTCATTTTCTTTAAAGCTGATTCATTGCCTCTTTTCACTATTTACATAGGCCTACTTGTTGTATTCATATGCTTCTTGTTTTTAAATTTGTTCAACTAAAATGGTAATTCATTCAAAATATAAAATGATATAAATATGAAAAGAATGAAACTATCAGAAGAAAACATATGAAATGCAATTTCCCATTCTGGTTCATGAATAAAGTTTGAAAAAAATAGCAATGCAGTAGCAAGCAAGTACATACCTGATTCTTTAACAAAAGTATAATAATGTTGTGTCTATTTCCAAAAGTTATGAATACATACTATACTTAGTATGTGAGACCATAAGCATCATGTAGTTATATTTTTAAATTGATTATTGAAAATATTGATTAGCCAAAGCATTTAACCAAAAATTTAAAATCGAACATTAAATACTATATACAATGATTGATGAAAGCATTTTCCGTGAATCTGTTTACCTTGTTTTATTTGCTTGTTTAATAATCAACAGTTTTTCAATAAAATATATTTTTGTGCATTAAGATTCTCATGTAATTGTGTTTTTCCAAAATATGTTAACCATTGTATCATGTGGTAAAGTAAATCTGGAGCATGTCTTCTTTTCTGGCAAGTTGCTGAGTAAGAAAAGGTGAAAAAGTTAATTCATGTGCACAGATTTCGTTTACTCCAATATAATGTAGAGCTTACAAATTTCTGCAACAATAAGCATAGAAACGCAACAAGTTTATGTGCACAAGCACTTTTCTCTGACAGATATCAGCTGAGAAAAGAAAATAAAAAAAAAAGTTTGAAGAAAAAAAACTCCTTGATAAAGCAGAATTGTCATCTAGGTATACACTGTATGCACTGAGGTGTCTGTTTTTCTGGGTTGGAGCTCTGTATCGTAGTAGGAGAGAAACACATGGGCTAGGTGCTGCAGCCAGCTGGACTGCACAACTTCCACTGTGATTGGTTGAAGGAGTGACCCTGTGTCATATATCCCATAATAAGGGGATATATAGCTCTCCTGCCATTCAGTGCAAAGTGAGAACCCTGAGCCAGGAAAAGTTAGTTTGGCAGTAGTCTCCACTTTACTAGTACGAGTTTGAGGATCACAAAGATTGTACCAAGATGTATAGCTTTGTGGACCTTGCTGTCTGCCACAGGCGGAAAATCCTTCTGACGTTATTAGTTTTATTTGCTGTACAGTCATTTTCAAATGGACAAGGTAAGTGGGAAATACACTCTCTAATCCAGTTTCTGGATGGTTTTTGATTTGCTCACCCTGTTTTTTTTTCATTCATTAAAAAAGTGATATGTTCTTCTGTTTACATGTTTTGTACAGTGAAGTGGGACCACTCATGCATGATGGTCTTGCAGGCTTGCTTGTGTTTTCAAAATTTGAATGTCTTATCACCTGTCAATATCGTACCCGAGAAAGAAGCTTTGTCTTCTCCGTCCTTTTCGGTAAAAATTACTAGAGAGGATATGTTTCTTACTCTGCATAATTATAGCTCATTTAGCTGGATGAAAGACTTCATTTCCCCCTACTTACTGGCTAATTGTCGTAAGGTACAAAGTAAGGTGCCGCCCGGCTTCCCTCGCACTTTATAACAATAGATTGAATTTTATTACAATATTATTATCCAAAATGAAAAGCTGTTAGTTACCATAGTCAGCCTTGGCAAAGCTATCTCTATTTTATTACGTATTTGAAATCCCGTAAGTTTGAAATTTTTCTTTTTAATATAGGACTATATAGGCAGGATATATCCCATAACATGGGTATAAGTTTACACAACAACTGTTTGTTTATATTGTTTCTTTTTGTTTGCTTTAAGTTTCTGTGTGTACATACAAACAATTATCTACACTCTACAGTACAGATTAAAGTCAATGATTTGAAATATAGTTTCAACTCGCAATCGATGAATATATTTATTCTGGGAATTCATATTTTAACGTGATTGAACATACTTCTTGCTGGAATTCACACGTGAACTCGATTGAATATGTTACCCTGGCCTGCTGCTATGCTATGTCAGTCTAAATTGTTTTTATTGGAATAGCGATGTTCTTGCCTTCCTCGCTCGCTGGGCCGGGCCATGACCCTTTGCCAGTGCTGTATATATATCAGTCATTCCATGATAATGGATGAATCAATCTACAACCGGCAACCCAGACATGCTGACAGGTTTTTCTTAATTTTCGATACTTCTCACTTTGAGATCGGCCTCGGCCTATGTGGGGTATGACTAGTTACTAGTAGTGCAGTGTAAATATCACGCGACATTCCTAGTGCATAAAGAAGGTTATTTAGAAATTTTTGACTGTAAGGAGGCCCTTATAAATAGACTTTATTATATTATCTCACTACTTGTTTGTGAATATTATTTGATTATTGAGGGACATAGCCATAGACATCTTTGTCAGAAGTTAATGAGTTTTGTTTTAATCTTTGTAGACAAACAATCATTCTCAAATAGCTTTGGGTGGTGAGGCCTACATTGGAAGAAATGTGAAATTGTGAATATTGATATAGGTGATATTTTAATTCCTACTGAAAAATTCTTGTTTTGTGAAATAAAACATTACAAATTACAAATTTGTTTTATATCTTCATTTAGTTAAGTAGTATCAAGTCCAATAGTGCAATAATATAGATTTAAATAGCCAAAGTAGAAATAGCTTAATTTAAAGATTCAATCTTATATTTAATGTAACTAAATTAACTGTCATGAAGGTAGATGGTCAGTTTTTGTCCTATGTCAAAATACAAAAAGGAAAGTGACTAGACGTAGACACCTGTAAGTTGAAGTTGCTCATGTTACATAGAGATATTGATAACTACTTCTACAGGATTAGGTTAACTTGTCCACTTCCTTTTGGGTTAAATATGTCGGTTCAGTGAGTAGGTATTTCCTGAAAACTATCGCGGAGGATTTTTTTATTTGGAAAGTGTCAGTCTAGCCTCTGTCTGTTCCAGTGATTATGTTTAGGCAGAAGAACTGAAAGAAAAAGAAATTAAGAGGATAGTTAGATTGTGAAATCAATTAAGTTTATTCTTCAAAATGGAGTGGATAGGTTCTAAAGATTAGTGTTTCATACTTTCATCCTGATGATCAGGACCATAAAATTTATACATTCAGCAACATCAGTAAACTTGACTGTATGCAAGGTATGCAGGAGAAGACCCAGGAATCGGTCACCTGATAAAATTGTGCCTGCGTGTGTCTTTTGTGTTTTTATGTATCTCTTAGTTTATGCCTAGACCAGCACTATTTCCCACCTCCACAATAAGTAATCCCTATAGCCCTTGAGAGCCACTGGGTCATACATATTGCTGCAGTTGCAGTTTCGTGATGGAGGGGCGGTCCTATTCCTCTCATTTCCTGCTTGTATCACACTAGCCATGTCTATGCCCTTGGTGCGGCCAGACAATCAGCCCCAGGGGGAAATGATATCTGCACATGTGCAGTGGTATATTCTCCCCATCAACAATTTTTCTTTTTCTCGCCTCCTCCGCTTCCCTTTTTTTATGCTAAGGTAGGCTAGTTCATTGTCAACCCTGCACAAACTCAGCATCTCCTACGTGCACCCCAACCGATTTGCTGACTGAGTTATTTCTCAGTGGTAGGATGCAGGCCTGTGGTTGGTCCATTGCTAACCCACTTTTATTGCCAGCCGACTAGGGATGTTTCTAGCATTCTCTCTGCCTATATCTGACCTCGCCTTGAATTCTCAACTTAATTTCCGCAAGGAGGCATATTTTTTTTTCTCACTGAATATTATTTTTAGTCACATTTATTAGTTCGATTCTTTAGGAAATGTGGGCCCTTTTATGATGTAATGAACAAGCCTGAAGCAAATAATTTATTTTTCAATAACATCCGTTGATTCAGAAAGAATAGTTTTTCTTTGTCGCATCGCTAGATAGGTCCTATTGTAGTTCTGCTAATGTATATATTCTACTTATTATTTTCTTTTGAATTCCTGGCAATGGTGCACATAAGTTACACTTTAATTTCATAATTTATCTTATTATAACTTATAAGCCATATCACTTAAAAAACTATCATTAAATGATAGTATAATTCCCCTACAAAAAGCAAGCAATGTGTCAATTATTATTGTCTTTGAAATTAAAGGGGAAGTGCACACTGATATTAAGTTAGTTGTAATAGAAGCAGAAAAATGAGAGGAACGGGATAGTTAAAGTTTGAGCAAAATCTGATTTAAAATAAGAAACTTATGAATTTTTGAAGTTGCGATCAATCAAACACATATTGGCAACTCTGTGATTTATCTTGCAAGGTTCTTTCCCATTTGCTCTGTACTTTAACAATTTAGAAATTTCTATTTTCCCCTCAGAAAATGTTCAATCATACAACTGTCCTTGTGCCTTCAAGATTATTATTTATTGTAAATATGTTTCTATTTAACCCCTGTATGAAACGAATCTATTTCGTCATCAATAACTAAGAAAATGAAGTTAATGAAACTTCTGTACTTTGCAAATTGGAGAGGACCTCGCAAGGTTTACATTATATCACAGAGTTTCCAATTTGTGCTTCAGTAATAACAGGATGAACTTTCCCTTTAAAGGTACCTAGAATTTTCTGTGAATAAAGCTTTCTTTGAAACTTTCATAGGAGTCAATATATTGTCCAAAGATTACTTGAATCTTGGTTATTTTTATGGAAATTATGATAAGTGTTCCCAGTCTACATCAGCGGGCAGTTATGCAACAACCATCATTTGTTTACCTTTCGAAGCTTTTGTTATTGGGGAATAAATGCTCTTTTTGTTTTGGATGTGAAAAATCTTAGCAAATTTCAAATTTGTGTAGTCATTTATCAGACTCTTCATAATAGAGTGTTTGTCCATTGATGTAATAGCACAATAACGCTTCACCATAGGTTTGTCACTAGATATATCTAAACTGTCCACTATCAAAGAAGGCCCCCAACACAAAATTTATTAAAAAATGACTTTTGCATGTAGGTCAAATTTCAACTTCCTCCCCGACTTGAGTGTTCAGATGGTTCTAATTAGTCCATGTGTCATGGATCTAGCCTGTCTGCTATGCTCGTAGGAGTTGCAGTGTATCGCCGAGTTTTGGTAATTGGCTTCTGTAGAATACGAAAGTGGACAAAATTATTGAAGGCCTATAATACAATGGATTTATATTTTCTAAGATAATGTAAAGTAGTCTTATTAATTTGTTTACTAGTAAATTCAAATTTTTGAGCCGGATATTCCTCCTCCCCCACCCAGTTGTTTGAAAAAAGGGTTAATCTTAAAATGCTCAAAGAAAATGTGCTCTCCTAATGACATAATTTTCATCGTTTTTTTTCTTAAAAATGAATGACAAACTTTAATGGCTTAGTCATTATTTGAGCTACTCTAAATAAACAAAGCTTTTAAATGCAGGTGATATAGGATTACAGAGATGCCAACCAGTACGATTAAATCGTATTTAGTACGATATTAAGAGTGAAATACGATAATACGATTTCACCTCTTAAAATACGATTTTTCAAAAAAAAAAGAAACATGTACAAGTAAACCCCGGAACCCCAACAAAAACTTTGCTTTACAATTTTCTCATTAAATTTTAATGAAAGATCAAACATTTTTACTTGACCGTTCTTACCAGTAACACATTTTTCTGAAATTATACTAGCTCAGGGCCAACGGGCCAGTGGTAATGTCAAGTTTTCGTGAAAATCTGATATTTCTCTCCAAAATCAGAATTTTTAGGATATTCAGTCTGTTTTTTCGTGTCAAGAGGTTGGCATCTCTGGGATTAGTTCCGTGACTCGAAAACATTGGATACTGAAGATACACTGAGATATAATTTTATAGAGGACTGTATAATCCTGCTGATGCTTCTTTTGTCTGAGATTATAAGTGATATGTGAGAAACTTGAGTGGGTCGGTAGATCGAGAACTTAGTATTGCTTAGTATAGCTGAAAAATGTAGAAAGAGAAGAAATCATTCCCAAAATCATAGTAATTGAAGGCTGGTTTTATATCATATGACATCACTCATGAAGATAGAAACAAATTTACTACCAAAATATACAAATGATCAGAATCATCTTTAAAAAAACAATGTTACAAATAATACAGTATTTAGTACTGTAAACACAGTACATGTATGTTAATGTTATTTTCATTTTCTATTTGAAGATCTGAGTTAAACACAGATTGTATTTCAAATTGATCTTTTGGATGCCATCATGTGTACCATGATTTTGGGAAGTTTTTAGTTCACAACAAACAACATATGGTACTCTAGTCTTCGAAACTATTTACACTAGTTTACAAGTACAATGTACTCTTTCTGGATATTCAACTTACAAGGGAATGTTTGTAAATCATGACCACCTTTTGTATTCCTTTTCTGGTTAAATTTCTTTCAAAAAATAATTTGAGGGTTCTTTAAATTTTATCTTTCAATTTTAAATTGATCTCAATATTTTTATTCAACCCTAATTTGGATTTTTTTATATATTCCTATCCTGCTTGCCAAGGCTGAATTAGTTGAGATATTATTATTATTATTTATTCTTTTGCCTGATAATTGTCAAAGTATCCGTGAATTATTATTCCAAGCTTGCATATCTTTTTTCCCACCAAATTATTGTGTTATAGATTTTTTTTTTGCTTTGGAAATATAGGTAGTCCATGCATGTTATATTGCATGAATTATGTCACTGGAATCGAGTGTTTCAATGTTAGGTCTTTTTTGTCATTTATGCAATGATCCCTTTAGTAGTTATTCATTCATTTGCAAATGCTTTACATATCATGCATGAGTGGTCCCCACGTTGAGTTTTTGGAGTGGAGATTTCCCTCAAATACAATGTTCATTTTATTTTGTTTTTGCATGATTTTGTTCATGGAGAATGTTATTTTGCCTGAAATGATTTTTATTTTGTAACTCATTTTGCATGTATTGTTGATATATATGAGCATGGTTAATGTTTCATTTTAAATGAAATGTTTTCATTCGTAGCATGATTTATTTCAGCATGTGATTTAAAGTGCACGATTGTTATCATTACAAGAATGAAATGTTGTTATTTATATGAATGACAGTTTGTATTTCAAAATATCATTTCTAATATTGTTTTGAGCAAAACATTGAACAATATCAAGTAGAAATTATTAATTTGTCTTAAAAATTTATTTAAAAAATGTCTTTCTTGCTGAGAGCATTCAGCATTGTCAAATGGTTTATTTAAAAACTCAAATTTTGATTTTGGGCTTGTTCCCTTCAACTTAAAATTCAACTGAAAAAGATTATTTCTAATCCATTGAATACCATTATATTTGCTCAATTCAATTTTATCGAGTCTACTTATTGCATCTTGTGCCTGTTACATTTAAACATGTGTGCATGTGCTGTTGCTACTAATGCCAGGTTGTATCAAACTTTTCTTCACTTTTTTTTTCTCCTTCATCTGTATTTTTTCCTACTCGTTTGTTTATGTCCCACAATGTTATTTTTCCTTGCCATAAGAAAATAAAATTACATCAAAATATGAATAGGAATCTTTTTTGCAACTTAAATTAGTTGGGAATTGAAATTAAATTTTTGATTTTCATTCTATTTGTTAATTTCATTCTATTTGTTAATTTCATTCAGAATATTGAGGGGGAAAAAAAACACAAATTTTGGTGATAAATTTTACAAGAAGAAATTTATCGGTCACCATCTAAACCATAAACAGGCTTATACGAGCCAATTGAGCCAGTATAGTGTTGATTTTCTTTTTCTCTCACTAACTAATTCAAAACCACAGTACATCTGATTTCTTTTCATTAGACTTTGCACAATAATTCTTTTCACATAGACATTCATACATAAAACACTTGGAACAGCTAGTGCATGTCAAGTAGACCTCATATTATGTGTTTGCACTTGAAAAGTAGTGACTTGATATGAGATATATTAACATAATTAGTTGGTCTGCATAGAGTAGACTAGATTCTTACTGCACTTGATAACCTCTCTGGTCTTCAGCTTTTAATTTTTTCAATAGCAAAATTAACCAATAAGTGAAAACACGAAATTGAAATAATTTTTCAAATGGCAAATTAATCCCGTGAAGATCAGATGATTGATTCTTGCACCTTTCGTGAGGAGAGCTTACCACATGTATACAAACGTGTGGTAAGGGCTGTATGGGATATTTAAGTGATTATTATTCCAGTTGAAATTTGGAAAGATTTTGGCATCATCTCCCCAGTCCATTGGAACTTTTAACAAGGTCTGAATGCATACTGGCAGATAGCATTGTGTTTTACAAGGGATTATTATCAAGCTAGCTTAAATGTGGGCTTTTAATTGAAAAGGTGATATATAAAAAAATATATAAATTCGGGTCCTAAATGTGGAAATCCTATGCAAGAATCTGTGCCCATTTGATTTAAAAAGGATGGACCCCTTATGAGATAACCTTGTTTTTGTTTAGGGATGGTAGAGTTTCCTTAGCAAAACCTAACCCTTGGATGTTGCTTGTATGTGTTGTAGACTTGTACAGTTGTAGTATAGGTAGAAATGTAATAATGTATGCATTGCTATGTTGTAGAGAGAGCTAGTGATCGAGCTAATCAATTAATTATGGCCTTGTGGGCACCAGGAACGAGAACGCTTGATGGCTAATAGAGTTGGATAGCCTGTCTCAGAGCAGTCAGCATGAAGTTTATCAATTGTGAGTGGTGAACTGCATGTCAACCACACAGAAAAGATGCCTGGAATGCTTTACTTGCATGAAGAGTGCATGTCGATTGAGTAGACTACACAAAGTAGTTGCCTTGTTTGTATGAGAATATTTTCTGTTTCAGTAGTTTAAAAAATGTACATTGGCTTAATTCGTTCTTGATTTTACCTGTTTGCCTCAATGTTACTTTCTCCAATGGAATTACTCATTGAACATCAGTGTTCTTCACATGAAAGTGTCTTTAGAATAAATTAAATGAATCGAGTTGGTCATTTGGTACCATTGAACCTGATAAAATATGGCACATTTTTTTCCTTCTCACATGCACCCATTATAACGATGACATTTTCTCCCATCACCTTAGATGTGCTTTTACATTCAGATTTCAGATGTGTGATTGTATTTGTGTGCGCATTATGTAGATTGTTTTCTCTTTTCACAAGCTAAAGTTTTTAGTTGATTTATTTTCTTTGTATTTTTTTTCATCATTTTTAATTTCATTTTTCTTGAATTGAGATAATGTTTGTTTGATTTCATTTGTTTTCATTTTCGTTTCAATTGATGTTGTGTAAACTTCACTCATGAGCACCTTAAATGATTTCCTGAAAACTTTCTTCAAGTTCATAGCATTTTCAAACTCAATATTTGTCCTGACTCAACTCTGGAGTCAGTCATTGGTGTGAGATAAATTGGTATTTCACAACCATTTCCACCGACCACTCCATAATGTCACCATTCCAATTGGAATTCAAACGCACCTAACACATGCAGGCTTGCTAGGCCTTTCTCCACTCAACAGTTCACTGTCATTCATGTGTGCTGTCACAGTTTGGATGAGAGAAAATTAATGACATAAATAAAACCTTGTTACCTTGTGTTTTCATTTTTGAAACCATGGAAATTTTGACAATGTTTCTTAGAGTTGGAATCTTTTATCAGCTGGGTTATGAACGCCCTTGAGAATCATGCATTTTGTTACTTTTGAGGTGAGTACCTAAATGAATTACCATGTGTTATCTTGTATGTTTGCACTAAGTTTTTTTTATCTGCATGATGCACTATGAAATGTAACCATGAGCATCCGATTCTTTCTTTCAAATTAATAATTGTTGAAATGATGCAAAACTACCTTCATCATAATAGCAAAGGAATATTTGCGATGTCCTTTTGTTTACTCAAAGGTTAAATTCAGAAAATTTTGTTTGCTGTGATATTTTGTGTCATAGTGAGAAGAAAATACAGACACTGAAACCTCACTTCTTTCTTCTGATTTGGAAGTTGAAAGAATCGGATGCTTAATCATTATTTCTATATGATCTAAGTCTATTATTTGTCGATGATTTAGCTTTTTCAGTTTTATTTTAAAATACAAAAATTGAATTTATTAGTTGTTTTTCAAAAGTAAAACCCCCATTGAGTGGGATATGATTATAATTCACTAATGAATGAAATTCATGTCTTGCAGCAAAAAGCTAATTTCACATTTCATGAAACCTTGATTATGAGTTAAAAAAAGAATTAAAGGAATTAAATTATTTTATGAATATTTTTCATCAAAAAATTACTTTTTTATTTGAGAAGAAAACTCAAAGATACCCGTTGGACTTATTGGTGACTTTTCGGTGAAAATGAAACTGAATTACTGAAACACATTCATTATGCTACTACCTTGACAAATACATAGACTGATTGTAAATGCTTTATAATCTCTGCATAACTTTCTTGAATCCTCAGGCAACCTTCTGAAGTTCTGATGTTGAAATATATTCCCAGCAACTTGTTAATCTTAGATTTTAACAAAGAATTTGAGAGGGAAACTAAACTTACTTTTTAAATATCGGTATTCAACAGTAAAATTTCTTTGCTGGGGATTTTTTAGTTAAGTCCATTATTTAAAATATTATGCAAATGTTTTAAAGTTGTAGGTCAAAAGCAGTTTCTTGAAACAAGATATACCTTTGTTAAATTCAGTAAGCAATGTGATATCTGCAAGAAAATCACTTTGATGAAAAGTTATTTCAAAACTTAATACTAAGTAATTTATACTAAGTGGGTTAAATAGTAGTAATTCTTGCCAGGGAAGAGAAATATTATAATTGTTAACAATGTTAACCCTCCACCATTATAAACCTCCTGCATCTACACATTTATATCCCAATCTAAGCAACTTGATGTTACAATCCCTCCCCCAGTCCCTTACAGGTACTATGTCCCATTTGCAGGCCAAAAAATGAAAAGGTTAAATTCCAATGGCATTTGAAAGACAATACTAATTTAGAACTCCCCCCCCCCAAAAAAAAGGGGGCTTGAAAATGTCTTTAAGTGGGAAAATAACGACTATTAGTTGTCGAATCGACTTAGGAGCTATAGAGCCAGTAAGTAATAGTCTGATTTTTCAGACCATTGTACTGAATGGTCGTACGTTTTATGCTGCAAAGATTCAATCAGTTTAATTTTGGCCATTACAAGAAGTGGGTTATTGATGTAGACAAATGCTCATGTACCCTTTACAGCTCATTTTATGTATGTTATTACCAAAGATGAAAAAGCCAGTCAGTCACTCAATAGTGTCTGACAGTGAAGTCTAGCAAGTAAACAGGTTTCCTAGCATAATTTGAATATTAGGACACTGCTAACGTTTAAATTTCACAGATAGGACATACATGACATATTCATAATTCCTGCAAAGTTCTACAGAATTTGATGTTGGCTGCAAAAGGACATAGTATCTTTACGTTTGGCCCATTCCTTTAATCTCCCATCTATAAACCATATGAATGATTGAATGAACTGTAATATATATATTAGTAATGATGTGTTTAATATGATAGTATGGATACTGCATGGATCTATTCTCTTATTAATTCAATACCCTTCCCCAATGCTTGACGATCCCCTTCCCCCACCAAATCCTCCTCAATGCATGGATTGTGCATGGGCACCAACCCACACAGGCATGCTCAATGTTGATGTATTCAACAACGCCCAGGCCGACAACCTACCCTGCCTGTACCGTGGATTGTTGAAACCCCATGGCAAGAAGTGGAAGGCAAATGAATGCACCACTTGCACTTGCAGCAATGCTACCACCACATGCCAGATTGACACCTGTAAGGTGCCCAAATGCCCCAACCCTAAACAAGTTCCTGGAGAGTGTTGCCCCCGCTGTCCTCTTGGTGAGTCTGGATTGATAGTACAATCCCTGCCTGAGTAGCCAGAAACCTTCACCACCCTACCGAACGGACCTTTCATTGATTCCTCATCAACCATTCTGCCTTCCTTTGTGAACCATCTCGCCCTTCAATTCCTTGGACCTTCCATTCCTTGGACCTTCATATCCCTTCATCTTATGTCACCTTCCTGTAGAATGGTCTTTGGTCGCCAGTAATGCTACTGATGAACCTTTCATCAACTCCTTAATCACTATCCTGCATTCCTATCTGAACCATCTTTCCCTTCGTTCCTTAGACTTTTGTATCCTATCCACTCCTATTTTATCATTTTCCTGCAGAATATATTGGTTTCTTTGGAAGCTAGAACCTTTAATTTTATATCATTCGTATGATTCTTCGTTGGAACTTCTATCCTGTCCTTGCTGCAAACATCCCATGTTTCTTCATGAATCTTCTCTCTCTCTCTCTCCATTGGACTACCATGTTCCTTTAACTCTCATGACCTTTTTCAGCTATCTTCCTGCATTCTATTTTATCTGTTTTCTTAAACCATTCATCAGCTCTTTGTTATTTTTGTAGATCACCCCAGTTCTTGTTTCATAAATTTCTTGTGTACATCTACTCTCATTCTCTCAAAATTTCTCAGTTCATTCCTTTCCGTCTTTTCCCAACCCTACAGCAATGCATCTATCCTATTTGTTATAGGCTGACTTATGGATTCCTTTCGCCTTGGGTGAAGGCATCAATTTCTTCCACCAATTCATCATGCAACCCCGACATACCTAGTCATTTGTAGATGTAGATTTTTAGATGAGATTGTTTCATCCTGTATGGTTTTGGGTGGCTTCACTTCTGTAGAGGGCTATTGTTTCTTCTGTCATTCCACGTTGCTTCTTGGATATTTGCTCCTTACATCACTTCGTTCACATGGAGAACCCAGATATCATACTCCTTTGCTTATTATGTTGTTCATTGGTTCTCCTCTCAAAGTTTTAATGTTCTTGTAATCTGCGATGTCACTAGATGGTTTCGTTAGAAGCTTCTTGTCATCCATTCTCCACGTTCAGTGCCTTTCCTCCCTTGTTCTTCCACCTTCCCTATTCCCTTCCACTCCTTTCTCCCTTGTCATCCCCTTTGCCCTACTTCCTTGCCTTAATTAAACTAATTGGGTTTTGCATGCTAATTGCATTTGTAAGTAAATATGTAGATAATGAAGTAGGCAAGTAGAAGAGTAAGGTATCTTGCTTAACACACTTAAACAGTGATCAGTTAAGGATTCTTCAGAATTAGGAAATACTGAGTAAAGCTGTAGATATGATAGCTTGTTTACTTCTGTTTTTTAAGTCTTCTCGTGATTGGGAGGGTTTGTGATACAGCTTTGTTAGGGTATAGTCAGAGTAGAATAGGAGGGTAGTATGGGAGGGGTAGTTGCAGTAAGTTACAGGTGGGCAAGTCATGGTAGTTTCACTAGTTTGACAGGGTGTAGTATAGTAGGGGGTAAGGATGATATACAATAAGGTATCGATGTTGACTGAATGGACACAACTCCTATTTATCTCACAGCGGTGACCATCACAAATTTGGATGTGATGCTGAGTAATCCAGCTCCAATATCGGAGGGCCAAGTGAACAGTGTGCCCGTTGATGTGAACATAGACTTGCTAAAAAGAAAGACTCAAGATGTATCTGGCACTGGCCTTTGGAAGCTCAATGTGTGGGGCTCGCTGCGGGCCGATGGTGCAGGGCAACAGATCTCCTTATCAGAGCAGGCCCTGACAAGGAATCAAGAAGCAACACCCGTTGAGCGGGGGGCTCCATTCTTCTTTCGAAATGTCCCATATGAGCTGGACATGAGAGGGTCAGTTGCTCAGAGATCAATTATGTTTGTGTGCGCATTAGAAAGGGAAATGATCCAGATCCTCAGTTCACATTCAAAGGGAAACCCAACCAAGCCACCACATTTTCAGACTGTGCACCCATCTCAGAGTGTTCAGGTGAGTACCGGTAGCCAATCAAGCAGTCTATTTACAGAATGTAAGAAATATATTTGTATACATACGTATGAGTGAGAGTTGTGGTGATCCCATTCATTCCAGGCTCATTTCACTATGTAAGCAGTTCAGTAAATCAGTTCATGTCCAACTTTTAACCCAAGCTCATTTTCAGAGACTTCACAAAGTATATATTTTCACAGGACATTTCCATGCGCCAGAAAAGGTACATTTACATGTATCACAGAACATCCTCATGCCATAAGGATAAATTTAACCCATCATTTCAATGCGCACTCGATGCAGAGAGAAGGATCATTAAAACTATCAAAAGAAATTCGATACCAAAAAAAAATCATTTTGGTTTAGATAATGATGCGCTTTACAATTTAATCTTTCTTTTGTACCTCTGAATTATTTTAAATAAGATCTAGTGATTCAAATGATAGTTATTGTCCTAAATAGGTGCCATGACCAAGTTTCTGTACCCAATAGGAGCAGTGTATAGTGTCTGGTAATTGTGGAGTGCAGGACTTGGTTTTTGTGGAGGACATCAGTTGTCAGTGTGCAGAGGGGAACTTGTCTGATCAAGACAGCCTTCAGTATCTTCAAACCCTGTCCTTTGAAAGAGGAAGTAGTTCATAACCTGCTTGACAGTGCTTGTACATGTAGCACTTGAATGATTTAACCGTGTGTGTTATGAATCAGATTTCTCAATTCTGACCTTGATTGTCTGGTCATTTTGGTTGTGGTTAAAAAGAAAATCACAACTAGCTCAATATATAACTTTTCACAAGCGTTAGAATGCCCTTTCTGAAGTGCTCTTGCCCAAAATAACCTGATCGATTACTGGTATTGATGTTGCAGGTGTTCAATTAAGAGGACTTACGTGGCAACTTCAAGCCTCGAATGTGATCGCTGGTATGCGCAATCCCCTCAACATTACTGCAGAAGTGAATTTTGTGGAAGGTGCCGGAGATGTATCTGGAGAGAATCTCTGGCGGCTTGGACTGTACGGGAGTCGCAACGTCCAAGGTACCGGAGCTAAGTTCAATTATGTTAGACAGACTCTGAATGAGTTTGAATCGTCCTATCCATTGAGGAGTGCTGGAGATATCAATTTCCGGTTCGCCAGGGCTGCGTTTGATCTGGCTGCCATTGGATGTACAGAGTATAGCCACATGTGTGTAGAGTTCACTAAAGCAGACAATCCCAATCCAGACTTCAGTTTCTCTGTCTATCCATCAGGAGACACCAAGATCATTTGCAAGGATTGGCCATGTAGAGCAGGTGAGAATTAAATTAGATTTCAATGCACCCTCACAGAAATTTTGTCTGAATAAATGAATGATGTGTTCTACATATGGAAACGCGTCATTTTAACAACATGTATACTTCCTATAAAAGGACAAAATTATTTGTATTACCCATTTGAAATCTAGCCAACAGATTTTTCTTTACCTACATTTCATCTGCCTCTGTACTTGGGTATGCACTATGCAACACGATAAGAAGCAATTCTCTTCTTGTTGATGATGAATACATATTGGCCATATCTTCCATAGCCTGATTATCCACCAATTCTATTGATTTTCTATTTGGGATATTTCTATCTTTTCAGTTGTGAACATTGAGGCTGTAAGTGCCATCCCTGTACGAGGCAGCCTGGTTGCTGGTCGAGCGGACAATCCCATTGACATGTATGTCAAGGTGAATGGGTCCGGTGTTGGTGTAGCAGGACAGGGCCTGTGGACCCTCTCTTCCTATGGAAGCCAGAACAGCAGAGGAATAGGCAGGAAGTACGCTCAGACAATGCAGATCCTTACCACAGAGCAGCAGAACACCATGCTCGTTCCCGGCACCCCAATGGAGCTTGGCAGGGTATCTATGAACATTGACATGACCAACCAAGACTGTAATCAGGTCACCCATGTCTGTCTGACACTCGGTAAAGGTCAAAACCCCACTACTGTCTTCAGTGTCGTTCCTGTCCCCAACTCCAATGTCCTCACCAAATGCATACCATACCAATGTGCAGGTAGGTTTCTTCACGCACCTTGTACTAATACTTAACTACATATCGTTTTTTCAGAGCCAGAAGGGCTAAACTCTGCAACAAGGTATGTGAGTTAACACCCTTCTGGCTCCAAACAGATGATATATCAATAAGTAGGAGTTCTTAAAATTAAGCTATATTGAAAAAGTGTAAGAGAGAAAAAAACAATTATCTGTCTCTTTCCCCACAGTGATGAACTAATTCTAAATACTTACAAACTTAATAATTCATAATTACCATTTGTTTACAATTTCAAACTGCATACAGTCCGCAAGCATAACTTTATTTTGATACGAAATAAACTTCAAGGAAATAAAAATATTTTACGTATATTTTCTATTCACAGTGGCAACTGCAAGGTCATTATCTTGGGAATATAATGCTCCAACTGTGGTGCTGGGTCAGCAGAGCGACCTGACCATAGATGCTGTGGTATCATTTGTGGACAATGAGGCTTCCGTAGTTGGATCAAATCTTTGGAAGTTGGGAATATTTGGTAGTCGAAATCTTAATGGTAGAGGGCAAAGAATCGGAGAAAAAAGACAGATTCTCAGAACAAACGAGGCATCTACGCCCCTCGATCCCAGGACAGCAGACGGGTTACATCGACTCAACATCGACAACATAAGGACCACATTCGATATGAGTTCCATTGGATGCGGTGCTTTCCCGTACCTGTGTGTGGAGTTCGGACAATCAGACAGGCCACAACCTTCTTTTGAGTTTGCTACAGAGGATGGGACAGACTCGGTTGTCAACTGTAAACTGCTGCAGTGTGAAAATGGTGAGCAAGAAAACTACTGGTATCTACTTTTATCTAATTGGCAAAAAAATAGCCTTTGTTTGTATGTTGCTTTCCTACATTCAAATTGTAAATGACAGTATTAGGGACTGCCTAATTTTCCTCAAGTAACAGTTCAAAATCATAACACCTGTATATACTTTTGTTCTTTGTTTGCATATATAGATGTCATGCTGAATGAATTGTATCTGACCCTGGAGGATGGTAGAATTCTTGATGCAAGGCCAGAGAATCCACTCACGTTTTCTCTGGAGGGAAGTCTAATAGGTCCAGGTGTCCAAGGAGAGACTTATGGACTGTCTCATTGTTTGGAAGTGGTGAGCCCGATGGAGTGGGACCCCGTTTTGGACAAATGGACCAAATCTTGGATACCGTCAGAGGAACAAGCCCTATGTGCCAAATGAGCGCTTGGATTTTGGGAATATTGACCTAAACTTTGACATGAGTTCTCATGAATGTGCCAGAATCAGATACATGTGTGTAGAATTTTCAAAGAATGATCGAACATCAGTCCCATTCACACTGACAGCCAGCAGTGGGGATGCTTGGATATCTTGTGTTAACATGCCGTGTGAAGGAGTCATTGCTTCAGATTTAACATGGCACTACCAAGCACCAGAAGGCATCACCCTTGGTGCTCCCATACCTATCTTGCTGGATGCATTAGTTGACTTCAGTTCAGTGTCAGCAGATGTCATTGGAAGGAACTTGTGGGCATTGACACTCTTTGGTAATACCATGGAGAGTGGACGAGGGGATATCATTGGTATCTTGGAAGGCAACATCCTAGGCAATAAGGCAGCTAGCCGAAACCTTCTTGTAGGAGATGACTCTTTGAACTTTACTAATGTAAAAAGTGAGAAAGACCTTAGCAGGATTGGATGTCTGCATGAGGATATCTCTGCCTCGCCTTTGGACGAGGAGCCAACCCCAAGCCACCTTTCAAGCTACTTACAACAAGTGGAGGTGACTCTATAGTGAGCTGCAAGAAGGTGCCTTGCCCAAGAAGTGAGTACTCAAACCACTGAAAAGTGCATGTCAAAGTTAAACCTTGTCTGTAAATGAAGTCATTGGACATTTAAATTTCTTTTTCTGTACATGAAGTCATTTGTTATTTGTATTCAATTTGCATATTGTGTTATGAATCAATCACTGCAGTTGATGATCGAATTGGAATTCATATGTATTTTGGTTAAAAGCATTATTAGAATTCCAAGATTACATTCTGAAACCACATTAGTAGAGGAATAATGAATGAAAGCATTGAGGACTTATGAATAGTCATTAATGGAGCTAATGAAAGTGGTGGAACAATCATTTATATTTAATATCTTGATGTTTACATTTTTGTCTTCTCAGATGTTGAACTGACAACTATTGACACTGGTTTTGTGAGTGGTTCTCTGATAGAAGGCACCCTCAGCAATGAAATTGTTCTCTCGATGACTGCCAACAGTGCGCCCAACTCCAATGGCATCAATGGCATCAGTCTTTGGTCAGTGGGTGCCTGGGGCAGCCGAAACCCTGATGGAAGTGGGGAGCGCATCAACCCAGTGGAAGGGGAGGTCCTGAGTGGTGCACAGAGCAGTATCAACCTGACTCCAGGAGGCATGATTGACTTTGGAGAAGTGGCCATTGACTATAGCATGGAAGATGTCACCTGCAGGGATATCAACTACATCTGCGTAGAACTGGATAAGAACTCAGGGTCCAATGTAGAGTTCAACCTTATTGCAGAGAGAGAAAACATGAGGAGATGTGAAGCAGTCTCCTGCTCTGGTGTTCTTGCAAGAACTTTGAGCTGGGATTTCCGGGCCAACGAGGTGCGACCCAACCAGCGTAGCCCGATCACTGTCCAGGCAAGTGTTCGCTTTGATGAAAACAGCTCTCCTCTCACTGGAAGCCGTCTCTGGAGGATGTCGCTCTTTGGCAGTGACAACTCTGATGGCGATGGCAGAACCTTTGATCCTATCCATCAGATCCTTGATGCCCAGAATCAACGCAAGCCTCTCAACCCTCAGTTTCCCCTCACCTTCAATAATGTCCCCACAGAATACAATGTTGGTGCCATTGGTTGTGGTGAATATCAGTTTCTGTGCATGGAGTTTACCAGGGCAGATAACTCTGATCCGGCCTTTGTGTTCGATGTTGTGGGTGGAGGAAACAAACTTGTGAACTGCAAGCAGCTGCTTTGTAATTCAGGTGAATTGAGGAATTAATTCTTCTTTTATAAGATTCCTAGACATTATAAATTTTTAGTAGCAATGATGAATATTGTCTCAAGTTCAAACATGAGTATGACATCCTAGCACAGATTCTTGGTACGTAATTCCAAAAAAGTTTAAATTTACACAGAATGCACCATATGGATATTAATTGTGATAACCACCAATAAAGAAATCATTGCTAGCCCACATTATACATTATACACTTGTCACACCTAAAATTATTTTTTTGTTTACCCTTCAGTTTTCTTGCTTTGATATTTTTTTTTGCCATGCATTTTTGTCTAATTCTCTTCTTTTTGTCTCTTTTGTTATTTCACAGATGTTGTGCTTCAGGGTATGACCACCAATATTGTTGGTAGCCCTGTTGTCACTGAAGGAATCAGGAATACCGTTGACATCGATACCTCTGTCTTCTCTAGCCCTGAATCTCGTCCTCTGGACAATAGTCCTGGCTTGTGGCGGTTATCTGCCTACCTCACCCCAGTCCTGATTCTCCTCTCCAGTTCAACGTTCAGAACCAGGTGCTGTCGAGGCAGCAGGCCAGTAGCGCCCTCAACCCTGGAAGCCCCATTGACTTTGGTCCTGTCTCTGTTGATGTGGACCTTAGACAGACTACTTGTGAACAGGCTGGTTACGTTTGCACGAGACTCAGCAAAGGTCCATCTCGAACAGTGGATTTCAATCTCCAGATAGTACCAGACCCAAGCGCTGTGAAGTCATGTGAAAGAATTGAATGCAATGGTAAATATGATTTTTCTTTGAAGTTGAACTTACTTAAGTAAAACTCTTGACATCAAATCTCAAAGATAATTTCCAAATTCATGACATTTTTGTCATGCTGTATCTACATTTATGTATCTGCAGTATTGATCTCCTTTTCTGAAATTAAAACTTGTTACGTTTAATCTATTGCAGGTGTTCATCTTCAAAATAATATGGACTGGACATTCAATGCTGAAGATTCTATACCAGGGCGGCAGACCCCAATATCCATCACAACCAACCTCCTGCCTTTCCCGAACAGTCGTGACATCACGGGAGACAATCTGTGGGAGATGGGCCTGTATGGCAGTAAGAATCCTGATGGTTCAGGAGAAAAGTTCAACTACGAGGACCAAATCCTAAGTCCTGAGCAGGCGGGCACACCCCTTGATGGCGACACCCCATTCTTCCTAGACAACATTGACACTACCTTTGATGTTGGCTCTGTTGGTTGCACAGACTTCAGATACCTGTGCGTGGATTTCAAAAAAGGCAGGAACCCCTCCACTGACTTCACCTTCCAGATAGGAGACACAGCAGAGAACACTATCACTTCTTGTAAACGGATGGCTTGTGACTCAAGTAAGTTAACAATTTTCAAAGGAGGAATTCAAATTATGTCTAATAGGGCACAACTAGTGGTTCCATCTTGGCATTACTATTTATAGTGACAAAATATATTTTATGTTCTCACAATTTTGTCATAGTGAGCTTCCCTTTTGTGGAGAAAGGCATAACAATGCATTTGTCGTCTTCAATTTTTTACAGATGCAATTGTGTCGGACCTAGTATCTACTCTGGGTAGTGATGCTATTTTGATAGAGGGTAACCCACGCAATGGGCTTGCAGTTGATTTGCGTGCTGTCACAAGTCCAGAATCCACACCAATCCTGGGTGACCGTCTGTGGCAGGTGGATTCATTTCTTAGCCGAAACCCTGATGGCTCTGGTCCAGAAGAGGCACTGAACACTAATATCCTTGACCCGTTACAAAGTGCCTGGCCTCTGAGACCTGGCATAGACATTGACTATGGCCAAGTGCTGGTGGACGTGAATATGCAGGATGTGTCTTGTGCTGAGGCACGCTACATGTGCTTCAGACTGCGCAGAAATGCTGATGCAACGGTCAGCTTTAACCTGCAGGGCAATCCAGATGACTCTGTGCTTACCAGCTGCTTAGATATGACACAAAAATGTCAAGGTATGTCAAGTTCCTTTGATCAATTTCTGTTAATGTAATTCTTCATCTAAATTCAGGAAATATGTATATGTAAAATTGTAAAGATATTGTAAATACATTGCATTAAAGTATAGCACTTATTTTTTTCACTGTGCCCACTGTGAAAGACTTATAATTGTTTTGCTATAACCATGTCATTTTGTTTTTCTATTTTAGGTGTAATTGTCACTGGTATTGACTGGAGCTACGATGAGTCTGTGCCCAGGACACTCTCCATATCAGCTTCTGCAGATGTTACATTGAACAGCCGAAACCTTGATGGGTCAGGCTTGTGGACCATGGGCCTCTTTGGTAGCACCAACGGACGAGGATTGGGCAACCGCCTTGGCCACCAGCAGCAGATCTTGAATTTGTACAATCAGGGGCGAACCGTGATGCCACCCAGACCTATCACCTTCAGGAATATTGAAACCAGGTTCAATATGGAGCAGTTGGGTTGTAACAGGCAATATCAATACCTCTGTCTAGAACTCTCCAAAGGAGCCAACCCAAATCCAGAGTTCTCCTTCAGGACTATAGATGGTGATGACTCTCTGATCTCCTGTAAACAGAGAGAATGTAGAGGTAAGCTTCAACTTGAGATATTCCTAGTACTTGTTGGTTAAGTATTCATCCTGTCTATGTCCTTTTAATATGCACAGAACTGGCGCCAAAGTTCAGTTGTAATGAAATGTCTTTGGATTACTGGGAGGAATAACTGTTTTAATTATTTACTAGTTGCAGTATTTGACCATAGCTGCTCTCTTCTGTCCTTTTACAGCTGTCATCATTACAGGCCAAGAAACAACACCATCTGCCTTCAGGCTAAGAGAGGGAGAACCTGTAAACGAAATCAACCTAGCCACTGTAGTTTCTACAGCTAGGGAAGGTGGTACTGTCACCGGGGATCAGCTGTGGCGCCTTGGCTTCTATGGCAGCACTAACCCTGATGGCACAGGGCAGAGGGTTGGTTACCAGGAGCAGATCCTTCCTTACTACCATGCTGACCAAGACTTAGAGAGGCCAGGAGACACCTTAGATTTCTCTGGCTTGAATGCAAACTTTGACATGACCAGCATCCCATGCTCCCAGGCTCAGTACTTGTGTACAGTGCTTTCCAAGAACCCAGAGGCATCCGATGATTTCACTCTTACCACGCAACCCAATGAAGATGTTTTGACAAGCTGTTTTCCAGTCCCAACTGGTGCTTGTAGAGGTGAGGTAACATTTTTAACACTTTTTGTTACAAACATTTCTCTCTTGAGTTTCTTTAGTCAATGATGTAGCTCATGTTTTATCCTAACAATTTTACTGAGACAACGAAGTATGTCATCTTGTAACAAATGGGAAAATAGATAGTACTTTTGTTTCTTTATTCTATTTCATTTGCAACAAAGGTGTCTCTACATTGTGAATAAAGCTTGTAGATGTACTACTATTTTCTCTTTATTCTGAATGACATGGTTTTATTTGTAATTTTACCTTAATTAGGTGTCATTGTGACGGACATGGAGTGGTCATACACATCAAATAAACCCAACCCTAGTCAACCAGATGTTTTGGATATTGAAATGTCTGTGGATTCGCTTGAAACCGCTTCCGGTATTGAAGGAAGAAGGATGTGGCGTGTTGGCATCTTTGCCAGCAAGCGTAGAGACGGAACAGGTCCAAGGCAGGGCACCAACTATCAGATCCTGAACCCCTTCCAGGCTCGAAAGCCACTGGTCGCTGGTCAAAGACTCGACATTGATACCATCGCTACCAGATTCGACCTAGATGAGATCAATTGTGACAGCGGGTACAGATACCTGTGCTTGGAGTTTGCTAAGAGCATGAGGCCACTACCAGACTTTGAGTTCACCACATCAGCAGGAGGAAACACCATTATACGATGCAAAGAACACGAATGCGATAGAGGTGAGACACAAATCAGTTGATTGATTTAGAGATTGGCTTATGAATTGTGAGGATTGATCTCATAGCATATTTACATAAAAATATTCAGGAAAGAATAATATTGAAAAAACTCATTAAATGTTTTTTTATAAATATTATCTACATTTGAAATATGGTTAATTAGTGTTAAACATCTTTTGTTGTCAATGCTTTCCCAGGTGTGAAGCTCATGGATCTTGAGACAATCCCGAACACCAACTACCAAACTGTGATCAGCCAGAAGAGGGAGAATATCCTTCAGTTCGATATGATGGCAGCTCCTGCTTCAGACACTGCAACCCTCCGTGGTGTCAATCTATGGGAACTCGCCCTATGGGGCAGTGACAATCCCATCGGGGAAGGACCACGCCACAATGAACGCACTGCCTACAACCTGAACACCTACCAGAAGAGTGTCGCTGTCAATACTGGAGACGTGCTCCGCTTTGGAACCGTGGAGACCACTTTCGATATGACAGGATTGACCTGTGATGATGTGCAATATATCTGCGCTCGTATTCAAAAGTCAAGCGGCTGTGCCAAACTTCCAGCTGTCTGGTGTGCCCAACAATAGAGTCCTCACTCAGTGCTTCAATGTCAGGTGTGCTGGTGAGTGAAAATCCATTGATTTATGTTTTGATATTTCTATGTCCTGTCATGCACCATTCCAATCAGCATGAGAAAAATTATTATTATTTTTTAATTATGTAAATTGTAGCAGAAAGAACAGAGGAACTTGTCACTTTTAAAAGTGAAGGAGAGAATAACATAATCTTTTTTGTTGTCGTGTTCAGAAATGTCATCTCGGTTAACAAAGGAAATGAATATTGTTTAAGAAATAGAAATCAAATTTGGATGATATAGCTATATCTACATATTATAAACGGCCTGTTTAAGAAAGAAAGCAGTAAGGTTGGTTTAAATGAGGAAGGTGCTCAATACAAGAAAAGTGGAGGATGGGAGTGTCATCATGGCGCGGAAGTCTGTAACCCCTGGTAAGAAGGAAAATGCTGACTTAAATAAATGATGATGATGATGATGTTGATGTTATTCTAAACAAAATATTTGATACAGCCGTGATCATTTTTTTTCTTCCTGACTGCAGGAGTGGTAGTGGACAATACACGGCTTTCAGTGTCTAGCAGCAGCCTGACAGATGGTAGTGATGAGGTCTTCTTCTCAGTCACCATGAGTTCTCAAGACCAGAGTGCAGATGCTGCGTTAGAAAATATGTGGCAGATGTCTGCCTACTTGGCCAGCACCTCTGATGGAACCGGCAAGAGGGTTGTCCTCGGAGAGGAAATACTTACTCCTAGGGAGTCCAGTCAAGCCCTCTTCTCGGGCTCCCGGACCGGCTTCTACGATATGCGTACCCGGGTCAATCGAGACACACTTGATTGCACAGCCAGCAACTACCTCTGTATAGAGGTGACCCGCGCACCGAACGCCCCTAATACATTCTCTTTCACAGGCTCTCAGTCAGACTCGCTCTCTTCTTGCGAGCGATTGGAATGTGCCAAAAAGCGTAAGTGGTGTTTAGGAGCGGTGTGGCACCAGAAACGTGAACCAGAGCCTGGGCCTAGGTTCCAGTCGAAAACTGAGCTAGATAGTTGTATTCTTCAGTTCACCCCTGCATGACATTTCACTCAAACAAATTTGCATGTTGATTCAATAGGTAACATCCTTGTAAAATCAATTTTTATGTACAGTTTTTCTTCTGCCATATTTTATCCAGGTTCAAAGGAGAATTCTTTGTTCAGGTTGCATGCTATTGTGTATTTTGCATGAATACTGATGTAATCTGAGTAAGTGACACTATGGAGAAAGTATACTTAAAGGCAACAGGGTAGAACAAGCATGTGTATGCTTTTCCATTGAATGTTAAGAAATGAATAATCAATTGTATTCTTGTTCTTCCCTTCTCTTTACTTCATGTGTCATCTCTTTACTTTCTATTCTTCATCATCAGCTGCCGGGCAGTATGTAAGTGCAAATTATTATTGAAACTATCCTTTCACATTATTAATGTAAGCTAAAATGTGATATAAGTTAAACAAACCAAAGGGCAAAGGGTTATTTTCTGATACTTTCTTCTTGATATTTGTAATATAGGAGCTGGAATATAAATCTAGACAGAAATGATGAATATGTTTACCTTTTGAATTAATTGCCCTGTTTGAATATATATATATATACATACATGTTCCTCTAGAAATCTTATGTAATTAACTATTTGCTTGTGGACATTTATTATTATAAGCTGTAGTCTGTACAGTCATTATTAAGGGAGCCTAACTTATTCCAGTATATTAATGGATTCTCAGGAATTATGATTATAATACTAATGCAATAATTTCCTTTTTTTTCACATACAGTCAGAAGGCCCTCGCGGAGACAAGGGACAGAAAGGAGAACCTGGCGATGCCGATATAAATAGTGCTGTAAGTTGACAACATTTCTGTCCTATTTTAATAAAAAATGAATGTACTCTATTTAACTTTTGTCATTATAAGAAGTAACCCACAAATATCATGATGTGACATATGCATTCCTAAATTAGAATTCACTGAAAAATGGATACCACTAATGTTTCAAGATAAATGAAATGTTTATTTGTTTGATGACCAAACGATGATCCATGTTTCTTTCACTTTCTTTTCTTTTTTTCCATGCAGAATTTCCCCCCTGGTCTACCAGGACCAGTTGGACCCCCTGGACCATCCGTAAGTCTGTCTTCAACTTCACTTTTCAAATTATTGTCAAAAACATCCAATTCTCATGATTTTCTGAATTTGTGTCCGAGTTAACATTTCTCTGTAATAAAAAAGAAAAAATCAGTGTAATTTCTGTGAGTATGGAACCTGCTCAACTTGAGCCTCCTGTTTATGCCTCTGCCACGAAGGTGGTGTCAGAGGCATTAATTTTCTCCCATAACTGAACTTGCAGGCTTTCCCATTTTTGCAAGAAGTTGTGAAGTGTACATGTTTGTGATTGTCATAAAGGGCTGGAGGTAGGCTTTATGATAGGAACTCCTATTGATGATTGTATTTTCTTCTTTTCTCATACAGGGACCTTCTGGACCATCTGGTAACAATGGACCACCAGGACCCAACGGACCCCGTGTAAGTTTTCTTAGCTGTTATCTCAAATAGCCATTTTTTTTCATAAACCATCCTTTATACCATACCATTGTACAGCCTGTAGCATAGAGTGATGCTTACCTATCTTAAGATCCAAATTTCAATTTCATTTCATTTTCATTCAGTTTTTCTGGATGTATACATAAATAATTAACTTATGCATGAAAAATAGATGAAAAATATAAACTTATTTCAAACAGAAATTTTTCAATATTATCATTGTTTTTGTTGTTATTGATAATGTATTAATGTTATGGTAATTGTATGTGTTGTTATTGTAGGAAACCCTGGTATGGATGGATTAACTGGTCTACCCGGTATCCCTGGACCTCCTGGACCACCAGGCAAGTCAGGATCATTGGTTGCATCCGCCCAGACTTCATCCTTCAACAAGGGACCCAGCCTTGCTGGATACCAATACCCACAAGCACAGGCAGCTGTAAGTCTTAAAACCTCTTTTTGTATGTACATGCCTATGAAATAGTTTGCAGGCACAAACCCTTGTCAGTCGTTGTGCATGACAGTGTCTGCATTATGAGACTATGCTGATGGCATACTGCATAGGCTCTGTACCTTAGCTTGACACAGCCAGAGAAGCCAGAGACTGACAGGGCTAGGCCCTGTTCAATGTTTTAGGAATATTGGTAAAGTGCATCTTGTCTTTGTATTCTGTTGTGTTTTTCTCTAGAGCGCTTAGGGACATGTTTTATTACTATGTGTTATGCGCTATACAAGAACGGTTAATTATTATTATTATTAAAGTGTCAAATTAAATTCTGGGGGATCTTTAAAGTAAAATGCAGGCAATTTGTGTTCACATTATTTGTGTTAACATTAATTGTGTTTCATCTTCTTTGTCTTAATCTCACTCCTGAAGATTTTTGCAGATGACAATGTTTACATTATATGTCTTTATATTATTTGTGTGTTCGGTGAGTTATGAATATTTTATTCAGTAAAAATGAAGAAAAATAAGATCATCTTGTTAAACATGCCTTTTCCTCACTTCTGATATTACAGGGCACCCCTGGACCACGTGGACCCCCAGGACCCCCAGGAACAAGGGTAAGTTGTACCCCTCAGTAACTGATTTCAAGAATTGTTTCTGTAATGTACATCATATATCATGTTCTTTTTCTACGGAGCTCAATTTTGATTGCTCTGTGTACTGTTCAGACTCTGCACTTTTCCTTTCTTCGGTCTTCATATTTATGCATTTAAACTGATACCCCATAAAACACTTAAAAACAGTTAGCTGTGTAAACATCTTATTTTTACACATATGTAGGTGTTTGTAGATGACTTTTAGTCAATTTTAATGAGATTTGTTCATTACAGGCATTAGTGATAGTAAATAATGTTTTGAAACTATATCTAGTGAATATATGCCTTTTGCATATCCATATATATATATATGTGTATTTGTTCACATATATATATATATATATATATAAAATATATATTATACAAAACACAATAAATGATGATCATCTGTACAAGAAGTAATTATTATATAAATTTTCACCCTCCAGGGACCTCAAGGTTTGACTGGACCATCTGGACCATCTGGAGAGACTGGACCCTCTGTAAGTCTGTCTTACTTCTTTTTTTCCTTCTACTATTGGTATGATCTATTTTTTTCAGCCATTATAACATTCATCTTATGGAAATAAACATTGGAATCTAATGAAACATAATTTGAATATTGATGATGATGATGGCGATGATGATGTGATGATGATGATGATGACAACGATGATGATGATAATGATGACTTCTTGTATAGCGCCAGTTTCCCCCTCTGTAGTGGGTGCTCCTGGCGCTTACTCTACAATGTCTCACAAATTCAAACATTCTTGCTCAGTGTTTCAAATTAAATTTTTTTCCATAATTGTATGGGACTTCTTATTTGGAAAGGTTAATCGATGTTGTTGCAAATTTGCTAGTACTACCATACAGTTGCTTACATTCTTTTTTTCAACTGAGGACGATGTTTTGATGCTATGTTATTTTTCTCTCCCTTTTCCCCTTCCTTGTATCTCAGGGCAATTCTGGACCACCAGGACCATCTGGACTCCCAGGACGCCCTGGATCTGATGTGAGTAAAAATGACTCCTGACACAATAAATCTCAGAAATTCAGACAGTTCTTAATTTGAACAGAAATAAGTAGTAGTTAAAATCAGTAGATGATGACGATGATAATAATGAAATCGGCCAGCAATTTGTTCAGAGCTCTATACTTTCTATGACTATCATAAATAGTCTGAAACCTTTTTTGTAAATGGTTATCAAGATTGTAGTCCACATTGATGTTTCCAAAATGACACCGAGAAATTGTTAGCTGCTTGTTCTTAGATGCTGGTATATTACTTGTTGCTTTGATTCACAGGCTTTGGTGAGGGAGGGAGGGGAATGACTATGAACTTTCTACTAGGAAACATTCGTGTACATGCTTCGATTTTCATGTGCATAATAAAATGATATGTTTTTAGTTGTTGTAGCAATGGTTATTGAGATAGTTATGATTTAATGTTTATTGCCGACTATAACTAAGACTATTTCTCTATATTTCAGGGAGATGATGGCACCCCAGGATCTCAGGGACAACGTGGACCTGCTGGTACCCCTGTAAGTCATAAAACTTGTCTTTTTTCTCTCATATACCTCATCTATTTTCAAAGCTTTATTGAGTGAAATTAACAGTTAAACCCATGAAAAGCCACTCGCCAAGAAATTGAATTTGTATAGAGGGAAATAAGTAAACTTGATAAAAAAATGATTTTTAATAGCTTTCAAGTGTTGATTTATAAACCCTGTACATAATTATTGATTTTGATTACTTGAATTCTTATTTTGGCATATATTAATCATGTTTATTTGAAATACAAGACTCTTCTTGTGAAGACAATCTTCTCTACTAATTAGAAGTAGTAATAATATTATTAGGTATACATGTAGTAGACTCAGGTGGATAGCATGTAATAATACATGGTTAATCTTCAACAAGGTTAGTTGAACAAAATAAAAACAATACATGTACATAATGTCAACAGTATGGTAGCCAGTTTCATTTTTCAATGACTCAATTTCAAGGAGATTCTGGATATTTGTATAAATGATTGCTAATAATATTCAAACCCATTTTTTTCTTCTCCCCCTCTATACTAGGGATCTCGTGGAACCCCAGGAATGCCCGGAGCCCCCGGAATGAAGGGACATCAGGTTAGTGAACCCATTTTGTAATTCTTTTGCTTGCTTTGATCATCAAGTTATAAGTAAAATACTCTGAAAAATCCCATCCAATATCAATACAAGGGTATTTCATTTTATTTTCTTTGTGTTTGGTTATGTTTGGTTGATACAAAGATATAAGGACCTGTGTGAAAATCAACTACTATTGAAAGGGTAATCCATCTAATATATGGAAAAGAATGAATAAAAGAAAGATGGTTCCTTGAAATCTCTCGATTATACCTATTAATGCTTGTATATAAGGTCGTCTTAAAATGTCATATTTGGATTCTACAGGACTTGCCTAAAGATGTATGAAAGGCACTTGCAATGAATCAGTGACAAGGATGAGTTGAAGTGCTCTTTTCAATCCCATGCCCTGTTTCATAAAACTTAGCATTGGTGGTAACTTTGTCCACTAATGGTAACTTCCTTGAAACCTTGATTTGATTGGCTGTTGCCCAGGCAGTTAATATTGGTGGCAAAGTTCCCATCATTGGTAATTTTGATGCAACAGGGCCCATGTCTGTTTGCATGCACCAAAGAGGTCTTTCCTAAGAATATATTGTGATTCATGTAGTTGGGATTCTTCTGATAAAGATATCATTTGTCTATTCCACAGGGTCTGCCTGGACTTTCAGGAAGCAAGGGAGAGCGTGGAGAAGGTGGAGAGCGTGGAAGTGATGGAAGCCCAGGACCCGTTGGTGCTCCAGGACCTGCTGTAAGTAATACAGTCAAACCTGCATATTAACAACATTTTGAATATTTTCCTCAACTCCCATTACAAGTTTAATTTTGAAAGAAAATTCTTTCGTTACGGCCTTCTCTCTTAAAAGATTGCATTCTGAAGTTTTTTTTAATAATTCAGTTATTTGCATTTGTATCGATCTGAAACAAAGGCAACCTGGAAATCACAACCACGCTCCTTGAGAGGTTAGAGTTGTTCTCATCTTGTTTGTGCATGACCGATCAAGCTGTCTCTGACTCTCTTTTGATTTTACCTACCAATTACATTGCTGTTCCTCTCTCATACAGGGACCCTCTGGACAACCCGGTGAACGTGGCCGAACTGGACCTGCTGGATCACAGGGAGACCGTGGAGCAGATGGAGCCACTGGATCCCAGGGACCTCCAGGATCCACTGGACCTGCTGGAGCCCCAGGAATGCCGGAATCTCTGGAGCTAAGGTGAAACAATACACCTCAATTTTGTATTCTTTATCTTCCTGATAAAGTTCTCTTTACAATATAAATCAATTTTTCAGGGAAGTTTCTGTAATGGAAGAGATATTGCTCGAACAAGGTTTCAAAAGGGAACTACCAAAAGGCAAATCATACAACAGATTTTATTATATGAAATTAGACAAAGTCGGCTACATTGACATTTGAAATAACAATTCTTGATATTTTGTCATATTTCATTAACATAGCACTGGCTGCTTGATGATGAATCAATTGATTTTACTTAATGAAAAAAAGAAGACGTTTTTTATGACTAGTATTTTATCCTTACTTAGCATGAATATTGAGGGAATGGATTCTTTGTTGGTATGTAGGGAGATGCTGGATCCCCAGGAGCTCGTGGATCACCTGGACTACAGGGAGCCCGTGGAGAGCGTGGATCAGAGGGATCACAAGGACAGACTGGACCACCAGTAAGTAGCCATTGTTACAATTATAAGGATTCACTTGTTTGTGTTATAGAGTAATTGATGTCTTTCATATATCCTTGATGCATATTGTTGGCCTGCAAAATCAAGAAGGTTAACATGTATGATGTGTTTTACATTTGCCTTTGAGTTGATGTGCAACAACAATGATGGATGAATGCTTTTGAAACTTAAGTGGACACACTGAAGATTGTGTTCCATTCAAGCAGTTAATAGTACATGGAAATATTTCAAGCATGTGTTAATCGTCTTAAAAATTTCTTAATTTCTATGGATTCTAGTATTAACAATAAGACATTCAAAGAAGTATTTTCCAGTTGTTTTTGTAAGATGATCTAGAAATACATGTCACGCTGCATTTGCTTGTTGTTGCCTTCTTCCTGTAGGGTGTCCCCGGACGTGATGGATCTAATGGAGCCAAGGGATCTGCTGGACCCTCAGGTGCTCAGGGAACTCCAGGTTTCCCTGGAGCCCGTGGACCCCCAGTAAGTTCAAAGATATTTATAGTTCTTCTGTTCTCTTTGAGGAGGAGGAGGGATGGGAGAATAAGACCCCATTGGTAGAATACTCTCACTAAGACCAGATTACATAGCTTTTTTTCAAAATAATGAAATTTGTGATTGAAGTGCCCCCTATAAGTTGCTTAATGGAATAAAAATAGACAGTGTTCAAAATTTATAGAAAAAGCTTATATGGTTTGTCAGCTACATGATATAAAGGCAACACAACAACAAATTTCCACGAGTTATTGAAGTTTTTCAATTTTCAACATTATAATCATTTGTTCGAAGAAATATTTTTGTGGACATACTGATTTCTGTGATTTCTATTATTAATATAATATACCAGACATATTGTGGGTGTTATGTAAGGAAATAATAATTTTCACATACTTTTGAGGTACTGCTGCTAGCCTTCGATATGACAATTTATTTCTTCATGTTGTGGTTTTGCCTAGGGACCCGCTGGTAGCCCAGGACCTTCTGGATCAAAGGGAGACCAAGGAAACCCAGGACAGCCAGGAGCTCAGGGAGAGACTGGACCTCTTGGACCTCGTGTAAGTAAATCGCTGGACTATTGAATTCTTTCATTCTCATGCGCTTTTAAGCAATACATGAACCATCTGATTCCAGTAGCCAAGGTATTAGCTGAGTTATTGATAAGCGATCTCAATGACCTTTTTTTTTCAGTCAAAACATCAACATAATTCTGAAATAATTGATACTGTTAATATTTGCGTGACTAGCAATATAAGTAACTGAAGTAGATGACATCCCGTGTCTAAGAAAACATCATGTAAAAGAAAAAAGGATCTTGCTATCTTTCGAAGTATGATATGGGTAATTATAACCTGTGGAATGTCGGAGGTTTGCATATGAATATAGAATTAATTTTACTAAGTTGACAGTCTACTTCACAGAAAAAAAAAATACAGTTTGGCAGACTCAACTCCTTTTCCTCTATTAACTACTGCCTTTCTGCTCTTGACAGTCTACAGTTACCACGATTCCCTTTCTCTTTTTTTTCCATCACAGGGTGAGACCGACCTGCTGGACCCCAGGAGCACAGGGAGAGAGCGGAGAGAGGGTCAGTCTTAATCTTTAAAATCATATTTATTCCTTAAGCACGAATGCTGATGAGAGAATGTGCGAGTGAAAATGATCAAAGTTGACATTGAGAATTCAAGAGAAGCCAGTATTCTCAAGTTAAAATGCATTTCATCTTGATATTTGTACTTGAATTGTTCACTTTTTGTGATGTACAAGTAAAGTCTGATGAGAGAATGTGTGAGTGAAAAAATTATTGAAGTTGACATACAGATTTAGAGTGAAGTCATTATTTCAAGTTGCTCACTTTGTCAAGTAAACCTTTGTTGCGCTTATCTTATAGGGATCCCGCGGAAGTGTTGGACCCGCTGGACCTCCAGGTGGTGTAGGAGAGCGTGTAAGTATTTAATCAATTCAGTTGTGTATTTTGTAGTTGCATATATGAAAAGAGTTCTACAAAGAATCCCTTTTTACTGAAATACGTGCTATTGGTGGATAAGCAGAGTGACTGATTATAATGTTGCCAATAAGTTTGCAATCCATTTACGCATGTAGAAGTTAAAAGAAAGAAAATGACCCTTAAATGTTATACATCAAAATACATGAAAATGAGTTTGGACATACTTGTGTAATTCTTAAATATTGTTTGAAATTTATGGAATACGAATTTAACTTTGACTTTGACAGGGACCCATGGGACCTCCAGGTATGTCTGGAGCCCCAGGAGCACCAGGAGCTAAAGGAGACCGTGGACTGCCTGGCGAACGTGGATCTGCTGGATCTAAGGGATCTGCTGGAGAGTCTGGCCGTCCCGGAGAGCCAGGTATGCCCGGACAGAGGGGACTTACTGGACCTCCAGGCAAACAAGGACGTGATGGCAAGCCCGACCTGCTGGTGCACCTGGTGAACCTGGAAACTCTGGACCTGCTGGAGCTTCAGGCCAGCGTGGTCTTCCCGGACTTGTTGGTCTGCCTGGACCTCAAGGACAGCGTGGTGAGCGTGGAGAGGATGGCGGTCAAGGATCCCCTGGTGCTCCTGGTCTGACTGGTGAGCCTGGAAAGCGTGGAGAACCTGGTGTTGCTGGACCTCCTGGACCTCAGGGATCTGCTGGAGAGAGGGGTAACCAAGGACCCCAAGGACAGGCTGGTTCTATGGGACCCCCAGGACCTCCTGGAGCAAGTGGTGATGCTGGAGCACAAGGAGACAATGGACCCCCAGGAGAGTCTGGACCTCAGGGACCCCAGGAGCCCGTGTAAGTAGATTGATACTGAATGGCTTTCTTATGAATCTGAAATCACTTCCATAAAATCCTTATCATACTAGAACTGAAAATTATGCCATGTATGCTATGTACAGAAAGATATCCCAATATATATGGTAGACATGATTTGAATAAAAGGAGAGAAACAGCTATCATGTTTATATTGTAGCAGTTTTAAAATACCTTGCAAAATGTAAAGCATGTTATAAATAGTCTTAGCTAATGAATGGAGCCTATAGCTCTGGGATGAGTTCCACCCTTACATTTCTTGTAGTGAACAGGAAAATTCTTCCATACACAATTATTATTTCAGACTTTGGAATCCAACATCTCTGAATTATACAAACTATATTCCTTGCAAGTGAATATTGCATATTTGAATATGAACTTACATATATCCATTCTTTGACTTTTCTTGCTGCAAATAGGGAGAGCGTGGTGCCCCTGGTGAACGTGGACCACAGGGTCTTACAGGAGCTCAGGGACGACGTGGAATCGGTGGACGTGCTGGAAATGATGGTGCTACCGTAAGTTAGTCCTCCAGTTGCTTGTACAAGTCAGGACTTCCAGAATTAGATCTTGCATAGAGTTTCATAAGAAAGTATTCTCTTGATTCTCTCCAGCAAACAAAATTTGTCAGAAGGCTACTGATCGAAAAGTAAGAAAATCATGCAACTGTTGCGTGTAGTGTGGGATTCACAGAGATATCTTGATTGGATTTCTGCATGTATGTACAATACTCTTTCCACAAGAAACGCAACCTGTAAAACTTGTAGCTATATGAATCACCTTTTTGTGGCTTTTTTAAATGATCTGCTACACTTCAAAAGATAACACTTACATTTTAGTTCTATGAAAAAAATCTTGTGAGTGCTTCTTGTCAGATCAAAAGTGGTTATAAATATTCCAGATTTAAAAAAGAATTTGTTTCTTCTTCACATTAATATGTTATTATTTGTTACATCTTGTGACATCTTGTTACATCTTTGATCTTCCATATTGCAGGGACCCCCAGGACAGAAGGGAGAGATGGGACCTCCTGGTAATGTTGGACTTCAGGTAAGGCTATCTCAAAATCATTTGTTATGTTGGATCAATGAGATTAAATGTTAAATACATGTATCAACTCAATCTGTCTACTTTTTTATTTATCTGACCGCTAATTTTGTTATGGCCATGATTCGTAGGGCTTATCAGAAGTTGAATTGGAAAGGTATTGTAATTCAAACACTCTGGCAAATCTAGGGCAGAATTACATTAGACTTTACTGTTCATATGCATGATAATAGTAGGCAATTGCTACACTCTTTAATACTGAATCATTGAAGTTCAATAGAGTAACAAGGTCAATTATATCAATGATCACAGAGATGAAATTGAAACCCTGTTAAAATCTTGCACCACCATATTTTCTTAAACTGTTTGATAGGATTGCCACACTTTGATGATTCCTTTGATGATTTTCTTACCCAGTCTACTAAAATAACACATTTTACTATCACAAAGAATTGTGTAAATACATGCAATAACTTGTTTTTTTTTAAATCTTATTTCAGGGACCTCCTGGAGAACTTGGACCCTCTGGACCACCAGGCGCCCGTGGACCACCCGTAAGTCTAACACAGTTTAATACCAACTTCAATATACATTTAATCAATGTTGTACATGTCAATATTCGTTCATATGCACATGCAAATCAGTGAGTTATTTGCAAAGTGCTTTGAAATGGACTGTGATAACGTCACTGTCTATAGAATCAATTTGTGAAGAAAATAAAAGCCAACCTGCAATATGAATGATGAAAAGTAAGTAACAATAGAAAGAACCGTGTAAAGCAGTGTTAACTATGTACAAATCAGCACTCGCTGTAGTTGAGGACAAATTAGTTTGATTACACTCCTGTTTCAATTTGGCTGCTGTAGTACCAGATTACTTAACCTTTGTTTCTCTTTCCATCTCTCAGGGACCTAGCGGAAGCCCCGGACCTGATGGACCTGCTGGAGCTGAGGGAGACAGGGTAAGTGTCGTCCGAGAATAAAAGCTTAAGGAGTCAAAGATATACATCATTATGCATCTTGGAATAGCTCTGTATTCTGTCAATATTTCTATCGTGGGCTGAGTCCTGCACATATTTCTCTATCGTTATGCTGTATCCCCAGAAATGTTTGGTTTTTAACCGATTGACTAAATAAATACAACTACAAATTACAAATACAAAGTATGAGAAAATAAAAGTGAATGTATCAGGGGCATCTTCAAATATTTTCTTGCGATCATTTGATTAACAGAATGGGTTGTTGCAGGACATGTGATGAAGGACCAGTACCTGCATGCATTATATTTTGGGGAAGAGAAATGAAGAAAAAGGGTTAACTTAATGAAGGAATGTGAAAAATACAACTTTTCGTTCTAAAACATTGGGTTATTGATTATGCAATATTTCTATTTATTATGATCTCTAATACAATATAATGAAATGAAACTCAGTGGTAATTCTAGAAGTATAATTCAATATGATCTAAATTGGGATGAAGATGATGATGTGGATGTGATTGGAATGATAAACAAAATATCTAAGGTTGAGAAAATATTACATTGTTCTGTGATTTTTTTTGCTCCTTGCAGGGACCAGTTGGACCTATGGGACCCAGTGGACCTTCAGGAATGCCTGGCGAAAGGGTGAGTGAATATTGGTAGACATAGTAGTTCCTCCCTCTATTAGGAGTTAGCTGTTGGTCCTTCAGTTAATAACCAACACACATATGAAGCATTCCACATGAAGTAAATATTAATCACCCACCTTTATATACATTGACAAAACCAACCGGGATTTGGTAGTCCATTGAATGGGACGTTCAAGGTTCTAGGTTTCTTTATTTTATCAGCAGCCAGGGTGATTTATACATATCCAAAATGTACATCCAGCAAGCAATCAGTCTAGTCCTTAATTACACTGAGGATGTAGTGACTTAAAGATAATGGCATGAAACCATGTACAGGGCTGGGAAGTTGCAGCATTTCTATGTTATTACTTCTGGATGCCCTAATGCCTTGGCAGGAATGGAATCTCACTTTGTATTATGGATTACAATGTTTTTTGTGTGTCTCTTTGATAGGGAGACAATGGAGAGCCCGGACCTGGTGGAGCACCTGGACAGCGTGGAGATCCTGTAAGTCCATTGCTTTTTTTTTTAGAAACAACCAACTTATCCAAACAAGCATGCATATTCTATATGCATACATTAATACTTTCAAAAGATGTATTTTATAATAATAATAATGAGAATAATAATATGTTACATTCATACAATGCATTATATGATACATTTCAATGTGCTTTACATAAGATACAATATTTAATATTTTATATAATTCTGAAGAGTTGGGTTTTGTGTCATTTCATTTTAAAGGTCTTTTTAATAGTGACTACCGGTAGTAATAGATGACTTGAATATTAGCCGGTCAATGTTTTGTATGCCTCATCCTTCCCAAGCAGTGTATGAAATTTTTTAAAAGTTATTTATTTTTCTATCAAGCAAAGTGAGATATATGAATACTGCAAAGAAAATTTAAATTCATGTTTATAACGGTATGCATTTATAAAATTACGATGTGTACAACAATTTTGATAATTTTCTTTTCTTTGATCTTTCTAGGAGATCAAGGACCTCAGGGATCACCTGGATCACCTGGA
>CP137666.1:39067553-39099918 GCA_037976565.1 Mesocentrotus franciscanus
CCTGGATTTGCTGGACCACCTGTAAGTCACCCCCTTTAAATGCTAATCCCATGTCTATTACAGGGAGAGTAGATTAGCAAACACTTCCAATTTCATTCTCCCCATTACTGTGATATACTACGAAATATGAACCAATGTTGACCTAACTGGGCTTGAGTATGTAGAGCATAAACATATTGAATGAGAAGTTTAATTTCATGAGGTCATATATTGATAGTTGCAGGATCACTTATCAATGCACATACAGCGGCGGGACTTTCGAGAGGCAGTCCCATTATCTTGTTATTTATGGAGAAAACAAATATTTTCTTTAAAGTACTGTTAAATGTTGATTCTTTTTGTAACATTTGTCCCTATGGATTGTAGCTTTATAATGACAACACTGTTTTGATATATTTTCATTTTTTTTTAGTTGAAAATTTGTTAAGGTGCATAAAATGAGCAAAGATTCCACTCCTGTACACATTTTCAGCAGATAACAGGTCTTTCTAATGAATGAATGAAAGAAGAAAACAAATAATCTTTTACTTTATGAATATCTGCACACTTCATTTGTGGTTGCATTTGTTATGATTATTCTTACTCCTATGAAGATGATGCTGTAATTTATTTTTATTTCAATAACTTTTTAGGGCCGATCTGGAAACCCTGGACCTCAAGGAGAGCTTGGACCCACTGGAGCTAGGGGAGAGACTGGACCCCCAGGACCCTCAGGACCTACCGGAGACCCTGGTCCACAGGTAACATTTGGGGCATCTTTTGTTTCCCCTGAACAAGAATAACCTGGAATTGCACACCTCAACTTTGTTTAAACTAACTTGTTTCTTAATATTTATGAAGCATAATGTTATAAAGAAACACCAGAAGTCATTTTCTGAGGATACAGAGTGATATTTTACCATTTAGGGTGCAATTGCCTCTTAAAAATGTTATGTTTTGCTAAATGTTTTGATAATGCGACCCCACTTCTCATGAATCTGACGTGATCTACTAGTTGGTTAATATTTCTGTGTTTTTATGGATGGTAGGGGCCAAACTGCATAGGATTTTCTATTTCATGGTTATCTTAACTTCACCTAAAATGTACATTCTTCTTCATCAACTAGGGACCTCTTGGAGCCCCAGGACAACAAGGAGAACGTGGAGAGACAGGACCTCAAGGACAAGGTGGACCCCCAGGACCCATTGGAAGCCTTGGAGCACCAGGAGCACAGGTACATCATTATGCAATACTTTATTTTGGTAGGGTGAAGGGGCAGTTTCGATTAGGTAATGACATTTCTTTGGAAGGAGCTTTTAAAGGATAATTTCTTTTATCAGGGTTTTTTTTAATCTATTTTTAAAAAAAATCAAAACTTGGTTGGCATATGGATATCTGTAGTTTAGCCTACTTTAAAAGATATTCTATTGCATGGGCCTTAAATGGTTCCTGGATTTTACCATCTGCCTCCATCCATTTATTTTTCACTGGCATAGAAACTCTCAACATTTAGTTTATAAACCGCCTTCGTCATTCCATTTTGTTTCAGTGATGCCTTTTTGATACACATCACATGTTGCTGTGTTTTTCGTGAACTTATGTATTAAATAACCTGACTTCTCTGTACATTGGTCTCATGAGTTTTTGTTACCTTCTTATTTATTGCTTTTTTTTAATTAAATAAAATCTTTTTCCTTGATAGGGACCCCCTGGACCTACTGGACCTTCAGGTAATGCTGGTAGCCCTGGACAGCCTGGTGCCCGTGGAGAGCCAGGTCAGACTGGATCTCCTGGACAACCTGGTCTTGCTGGAACAACTGGACCCTCTGGAGAGCGAGGAGACAAAGGAAACGATGGACAATCTGTAAGTTAAGATTGTCATGGAATTTTCCCATATTTAAAGCATTGTGGAGTTGGGGAGTAAAATTTAAATAACTTTCATTGTTTAATAGAATTTAGGCAAACACATAAAAGAATCGATAAAGAATATAAAGGATAATATGAAACCCAAGGAACCAAGTTCTGGTTCTGTGCATATACATTTATGAATTAGTCTGCTCAACAAGACATTTTACCATTCATTGTGAATGTATTTAATTTGCAATATCTCTTTGTAGAAGTAATATTTGGAGCTCACATTTTGAATACAGTATAGCCACATGGAACCCACTTTATCAAGACTCTGCACTCTGCAGGATAGTGTTCATTTGTGAAAATGTTGATTTCCATTGTAGTTTTTGATAGTATCCTGTAACTTTTTCATGGAGTATTATCTGTGAGCTTTCTCTTCTTACTCAAAGGGACCTCCTGGACCCCCTGGACCCACTGGACCTGCTGGACAATCTGGAATCCTTGGTCTTGCAGGAGGCTCTGGACCCCGTGGACCTGGTGGACCTGCTGGACCACCTGTAAGTGGACACTAAGTTTTTCACCTTTATTCTTTGAGTCAAGAGAGCGAGGAGAGGGTATATATATTTTGTTGATTGGAGCTCTTTTTTATTTGTTTGTGTAATCTTGATGCATTTTATTGTTATTACCAGAGCTTTTTTAGAAATTTCCTAGGCCTTCTTATTTTTCCCCCTATGTTTCGATAAATTCTTCAGATTATCCCGGCCATTGATTAACAATTCTTCTGGAAAGAGGATACAATGAATTGTTAACATAAATGTATCAATGAACAGTATAGAAAGAGTAAGTATTCTAATACAACGAGTTTCCAAGGAAAATTACCTACTGTTGTACATCGGCAGTATGGTGCTTGCACATATGATGAAGGCTTATATCGTTGTTGTGACAGGGTGAAGCTGGAAGCCGTGGACCCGCTGGAAAGTCTGGAGATAGGGGATCTCCTGGAGCTGTTGGACCCGCAGGAAACCCTGGACCTGCTGGAGAGAATGGCATGCCTGTAAGTAGTCAGAAACATTGAATTGAATTGGATCCTCAATTGGAATATCATATTTGTTTCCTTCTCTGCAATGTGGTAGATAAAGGGATCAGTACAGTAAATAACATTGAAAACAGGAGGCTAAAACCTGTAAAGTAAGGCTTTTGTTAGGAATGTCCATAACAAATAATGACAAGTCACTATACAAACATAATTATATGAATATGTTTTCTTGCACCTAAATCAGGAATAGATTGTAGAAAAGAAAGGAATAGAGAAGTGGGAGGAAAACTGAGAAAAAAAGTTAGGCATTGGATGATTAGTTCATTTGAATTATTTGTTTTGTAGATTGCATGTATCGTTTCAAGCCTTCTATTCAAGAGGTGTCTAATGATGACATCTTCAATGATTGCAATGTACTACAATACTCAAATAGGCAACATATATATTTTCCCTACCTTCTTAACCTAATGCTTGTCAGCAGATTTTCTTTAACATTTGTTAAAATTTAAGAAAAAATTCATTGTGTTCATCTCTACTAAAAAGCATAAAACTGACATACAAACTTTTTAGGAGAAACCATTTACCGAAAATCCCTGTAGTTGAATCGATTGTTGTTTCAAGTAATATATATCTAAAAACAGTCCTCCAAATAGATTTTTTGGTATTACTTAAGCGGCAAAGATCATATTCTTATTATTCAATTAAAGATGATATTGGGTAATACATCTATAATGTCCTCTTTACTCTTTTCCTGTGTAGGGAAGCGATGGAAATGATGGAGCCCCTGGACCCCAAGGATCTCGTGGAGAGAAGGGAGACACTGGTGCTTCCGGAGCCAATGGATCACCTGGTGCACCAGGACCAATCGTAAGATCCCAAAGCAATTTAATCTCTTAGTTTTTCCTACCTTGGTCTGGAATGCTTATGATTTTGTATGTTATCCTTTGCCTGCAGTATATAAGAGATTGAAGGCAACCTTAATTCATATTGATGAAGTTCGACTATTTCATGCCATAGCCAAGATGTTACCATGTCTGATAAGGTGATGTTGATGGTGATAGTGATGGTCATGATGATGATAATTTTTCCTGCCAGGTACCCATTTACTTCACCTGGATGGAGAGTGGCAAATGTAAATTATCTGTTACCTAAGGCGTTAGTGCCACACATTTCCCAATCTTATTCTTTCTTTGTTATTGTGTTGTCCTTCAGGGTGCCCCTGGAGCTGCTGGTGCTTCTGGACCTCGTGGTGAGACCGGATCTACTGGTGCCCCAGGACCTCAGGGTCCTACTGGTGCTCGTGGCTCTACTGGACCTGCTGTAAGTCGTTTTTTTTTTCCCCTCTCTTCTTTTCTTATCGATTAATTGCCTGTGGAAATGAATTTGCAAAAGACAAATAAAAAGGAAAAATACTCTTGAAGTCTAGAACAAACCCTGTGATTGATGTAACAAAAGTTGTCAGTAGGCATGGCTTCATCAGCTCAAGATTGCCAAATAGCCCGCTATTTCTGATTTGAGAAATAAGCCCAAGTTACAAATTAGGTCTTCATCAGCTCAAAACTTGAGCTTGAGAAAAAAAGACGCACCGGACAAATAGCGGGATATTTTGCAAACTAGCCCAAGATATCTTGGGATGATTATCTCGACCAAATATCCCGCTAATTGCAACTGCGGGCTGATGAAGACGCAAATTAGCTGGATAATTTGCGATCGGGATAGTTAAAATAGCGGGTTATTTGGCAATCTCAAGCTGATGAAGACAGGCCTATTTTCCCTCAAAAGTAACTGGATACAGTTTATCATTTTTTAGAACAAAACAAAAACTTAAAAATAACCTAACATTGATATTGACAAATCCTTATGCTATTAAAAGCTGAAATGCGGAAAGTTAAGCTTTAAATAACTTTTTTTGTAATCAAGAATTTTAACTAATGCTTAGTGTGTTTACACAAAGTTTTTTTTAAAACATTTTAAATTATAATTACTTCTTGTAAAGAAGTGTTCTGTTTTACATGCTCTTTTCATGCTATTATCTGCATGTAATTTTGAAAAAAATTCTGACTCGGTATTTGGCCCTTGTGTATTAAACTGTGTATGCAAGTGCTTTTTTGACAATGAAGAGAATACAATCTTTTTTTCTGATTACTGATTGCAGGGACCATCTGGACCCTCTGGACCTGCTGGTGAGCGTGGAGAGAATGGACCTGCTGGACACAAGGGACATCCTGGAGTTTCTGGACTTCCTGGTCTACAGGGAACTCCTGGACCCATGGGAGAGCCTGGTGCACCTGGAGAACAAGGACAGCAGGGAACTAGGGTGAGTGGAAGAATTTATTTCTTTCGCATATGATAACATGTTCACATCTCTGTTTCAAGTCAGAAAAAAATCCAGGACTCATTGGTCATCATATAGAAAACTCACAAGCAAATGGACAAAAAACATATGTGTGTGTATATATATATATATATATATATATATATATGTGTGTGTGTGTGTGTACATCATATTGAGCTTTAGAGGGTTGGGCATGGGTCAAGTGTACTGTACACCCTCAGATCTCCTTTTTTTCCCTTATACCATTGCCAAATGTTCCTACACATTATACTTTAGCAACTTCATTTATTGTATTCCCATTGTAATACATACTTCAATGTTTTATTCATAAGTTTATTTATGATACTGTGATACTGTTTCATTGATTGAAATTTTCAATAAATCTTACATTGAGTGTTGTTACGTATTTATATTTGCTGATGAAGTTTGAGGTGAAATCGGATAACATTTACTATGACTGTTTGTTCTGGGTATTCCATTCAGGGATTGCCCGGTGCCCGTGGATCCAATGGAAACGATGGACCCGCAGGACCCCGTGGATTTGATGGACCCGAAGGACCCCGTGGACCTCGTGGAGAGGGTGGATCATCTGGACCACCAGGACCCCCAGGACCTCCCGGACCCCCAGGACCACCTGGCCAAGTCCAGTCTTCATACGGAGTCAGATACCCATCCTTCCAGTCTGGCGGCAAGGGCGGCGGAAGTTCTCCTTATGGCTATGCTGTAAGTTTTCAATTCATGTCACGTGTATATGCTAGCAAAATGGATGTTTACAACTTGCATGGAAGTAGGGTTAATCCATGCATTTCCCATTTGCTGTAATAGACCCATTTTGTAGCTCAATCCAAGATGCTCTTAATGATGGAAAGCTTGCCAGAATTGTGCAAATGCATGCATAGCAACAGCCAATTTATGCGAACAGGACTTCATCTACAGAGGTACTTCAAAGCGTGAAAGGCAAATTAGATTGGTTGGGGAACTGGGGATCTGATGAGAAACATCAACAGATTAAAGATACATTAGAAAGCTTGTCTATTTCTAAGAAGATACATTGGTGTGTAAAAATGTTGATATTTTAATTGTAATGTTTGAGATGCAATATTCCATGATGTTTCATCCTTCTGATCTCTTTTTCTGGTTGTCTTTTTTGGCTTACAGTACAGAGACGACAGCAAGAATGATGCCGTCAAGATCCAGGATACCGAACTTCTTGGAGCTATCAGTGCTCTTGGCCAGCAGATTGAATTGATCAAGGCACCTCAGGGCAAGGCCAAGACCAACCCCGCCAGGTCATGCAAAGACATCTTCCTCAACAATGTTGATGCCCAGAGTGGTGAGTAGCCTTTCCTTTTCTTGATTGGTCATATTCTGTGTACACTGGTGACTGTGTTCAGAATTGATTAGGTATCATTCTGTCTAAATTAAGCCTGTGACTGTTTTATGTACTAAAAAAAACAACCTCATCTATGAACAAGTCAATTCATAAAAAAACTTCAAATATTCGTTCATATCATTTTGCTGGTCAAAACAACTCATCCACTGCAAAGTAGATGATTTAGATCCAAAATTGAGCTAATTTCTCTTCAAAAATCCTTCGATAACCAAAAAAGAATTAACATTTGCACAAGTTAGTTTTTTGAGTAAAATTATTGTGTTTGTACCTTTTTTAGGATATTACTGGGTCGATCCCAACCTTGGATGCCAGAAGGATGCTATCCAGGTCTATTGCGAGGCCGAGACTGGCGCTACCTGCGTACCTTCAACAAACAACGTTGTAAGTACTACATGTTCCTCAAATCTTCTAAGAGAATTGCAGTACTGAATGCTCTGCAACCTCGTAACTCCATTAACACCTTTTAAATTTGTTACCATGTCTCAGTTACCAAAATTTTTTGATTAAAAATAGTTCTGAAAAAGATGTTTTTATTGATTGGTTTGATTCAGAAGGAATTTAAAATGCCATTTATGGATTTTTGCTGACCTGTGATGAGGTATTTAGCTCAAATCCAGCTAGTACTGCCACAGTATTTGCATCAGGCAGGTGGAATTTATTTGATCTGTTGAAATAGATCTGTGTTCTCTGTCAATTTTAGTGTCGTTTTTTATTGCTCCCTCATGGTAGGTGGACACGCTCTAGTTTAGTGTTGCCCTTAAGTGATGTTTTATTTGTATATATTGATCCAGAATACTCTGAATTACAAATTGTACATGAGCAGAAAGTGCAAAAACAGTTTGAAAATTAGACTCCATAGCTTTGGCAGTACATGCTTAAGAGCGATTAAAAAAAAAATCATCTAAGTTGGCAATGCAGAGCGGATCTTATAATCATTATTTTCATGTACAAATTGGCAATAAAAAAAAAATTCATTTGCTTTTGTTCATTCAATATGTATTTTTATTACCTCAAACAAAAGTGGAAAATACAAGTAATTGGTCCAAGTTTGAGGATGGATTGTTTATTCTTGTAGACCTTGACCTGCTATTGGCATATCATAACTCAATGTATATATCAAAACTCTTCTCATCCTACAGGTTAGCAACATGACATGGTACGTTGGCAAGACAAAGCGCGCTTTCTTCTCCAGCATGCATGGTGGAGACAAATTCGCCTACATCGAGGACTCCACCCAGATGACCTTCCTGCGCCTCCTCTCCACCAGCGCCCGCCAGACCGTCACCTACTTCTGCAAGAACGTCCAAGGCAACCCAATCTTCCTCTCAAGCTCTGATGTCGAACTTGTCGATGACCAAGACAGCAAATTCAACTACAGGACACTTGAAGATGGCTGCTCAGTAAGTCCATTAGACTTGTTCTTTGTGGTGTATTTAAACAAAATACAGGAGCAGAGAGTAATTTTGTTTTTAAAAGCTCACATAGGAGATCTCAAAAAGTACTTGAGGTCAGGTTGATAAAGATATATTGATTTTGAGGAACAGGAAATAATTTTTCATTACAAACATGTAGGGGAACCATTTTTGTTGAAGTGGATAAATTGCTATCTCTCATTATTTGCTATTTATTTAGAAAACTCTTATTAATTTTCTGTTTAAATTTTGTTTGTTCTGTTATAACCTTACCATCCTTTGGGAAATATTTTATGTGTGTCATTTTTCATTGTGTTCATCACCTCATGATTTTTTTTTTCTCTTTGTTTTCATCTTGCAGACCTCATCATCACAGTGGGGCAAGTCTGTCTACGAATATGAGACCAAGAAGACAACACGTCTGCCCATCGTTGATTTTGCCCCTGGTGAAGTTGGCAGTGAAAGTCAGATGTTTGGCCTGGAGATGGGACCTGTGTGCTTTTCATAAAAATCCTAGTTTTAAACTAATTAAGTCGTAGCTAATTGACTGATGCCAGGAACGACTCCAACGCAGCTCTCCCCAAAAGACTCTAATGCTCTCCCTCTATCTCTCTATTGTGTCCTTTTTGTGCCAGTATTACGACGAAACCTGTCAAGATCTGGTCTAGTTTTGTGTGAATGTTACCAGGTCGCCATTCAATCCCGTAGTTACCATCTCACTTTTGTATATTCGAGGCTTGATGAAAATATGAAAGCATGTTTCAGACAGAAGGAATAAATGCGGACTGGGAAAGAAAAAAAAACAAGCCTCTGTTATTTTAAGCTGCTGCGGAGTCCGAGCTGGCCCATTTTTAAAAAATTGAAACTAAATAAAACAAGTCTCTCCACAATATTCTTGTTCAGAGATCTGTTTTATAAATGTGCATTTGGTGCTTCATGGGAAAAGTCATGTACTTTTGATGTCAGTATTCCAAAATAGGGTCTTCACAAAAATCAATGTTGTTTATCAGTGTGTTAATTTTCTTGTGCTTGGATGAATATAGAAGATTGATTGTTGTAAGTACAGATTAGTACATGAACTAGCTAGACCTAATTATGTAGCTATAGTTGTGTCTAGTATCTATTTTCTCTTCCAATTTCTCAACCAGTTGTCAGCTGCCATAACTTGCCTTATGTAGGAATTCCTAGATAGATAGCTCTCTTTTTATATGTTTATAAGCTTATTCAACCCATCAGTGATATGGGTGACACTAAGATTGTGCTACCACACCAATATGTATATTCGTGTTTTCACTGCATGCCCTTTTCACATGGTGCTCTTAAACTATAAATATTCTATATCAAAGTTTGTGAATTGTAGGGAAAGTTTTGGTGATATCTTGTGATTCCTCAGGAATATTTTCAATCATGTCTTGCCAACAATTTTTTTTAATGAAACAGAAAATTAAAGTCCATGAACGTATGACCGTGAAGGAGCCTTATATTTTTATAGAAATTGTAAGGTGAGAAGTTTTTATTGCAAATTAAAAAAAGACCACATGTGTGCTACGGGAAATTTTACTGTTTTCAACCTCTTTTCTTATTGTGAACAATTTTTTTCTGTGCTGAATATTGAGGTATGAGTTGTGAGGACCGTTTGGTGAGAGCATCTTGAAAGTGTTGTATGATGACACATATCATTATGTAGGAAGTTTTTGTATGAAATGCCATTGCAAATTATTGTTCAATTTGTGACATCAAATGCTTGTGCGAGTATATATAATAATGGATGACCAATTTCATATGGTTTCCTGTACTCTCTAGCTTTGGACAAACACATTGAATGGGGAAATTAATGAAATATATGGGAACAAAAAGGATTTTTGGGGGAATAAAATAACTGAAAACTTTAAAAAAGAGCTTTGGTTTAAAGGATCATTTTTTTCTTCTTCCAGGCATCTTGACATACTTGGTGAAGTGAAAATGCAACAAAAGAAAAACATGATAATGAGGAGGAGGATGGCTATTAAAATGCAAGGATTGTTGTAACATGCTGGGAAAGAGATGATCAGAATGCTCTGATGGTAAAAAAAAATGAGAGAATGAGGATGAATGGGAGCACTTATTGATGTTAATGGGGTGGGAATGATAATGATGAAGGACGATAGGAATATGTATTGTGAGGCAGATGATAATGTGATCAATTTGAAGAAAATATGATAGGTGATGAATATGTGACAAGGTGGTGATGATGATGATAATTATGAGGCTGAGAATAAGAATGATGATTGATGATTATGATGGTGATGATGATGGTGGTGGTGATGATGATGGTGGTGGCAAAGATATACTAGAGCAGAAGATCAAGATGATTAAAGGGAACCAAAACCTTCATCCTAAGTTACCTTTATTGTAAAGTTTAAACGATTTGAATAAGATTAGTGAAAAATTGAACAAAATCAGGCAAGGTATAAGGAAGTTAAAGCTAAAGAAATAACTTGTCACCAGAGGGCGATATTTAATTTGATGGCATCATTTGTGGACAACTCTCCATGCCTTCTGATCATGGAATTTCATGTTTTTCCTTCTTTCTTGTGATTGAGATAATCTACTCCCCTGAAAACAAGATATAGAATGCAAAATGATATTCTACTTCACATTTTATGAAGTCGGATATTGAACACAAATGAATACGAAGAAATTCCATAATCAGAAGGCATGGAGTGTTGTCCACAAATGATGTCATCAATATTAAATATCGCCCTCTGGTGACAAGTTATTTCTTTAGCTTTAACTTCCTTATACCTTGCCTGATTTTGTTCAATTTTTCACTAATCTTATTCAAATCGTTTAAACTTTACAATAAAGGTAACTTAGGATGAAGGTTTTGGCTCCCTTTAAAGGTGTGAAATGATGCTGAATGTAAAAGAGGAAAAAGAGGATGTTCGGGCGGTTGAACATAGTGATGAAGAGATGGGCATGCTATGACGTCGAATATGATGAAGATGATGGCGAGGATGCTATGATGGTTTAAGGAGATAATGAAGATGATAATGTTAATAACTTGGTGACAAAAGATAATGACGGATGGGATGTGAAGAATAGTTAAAAATGATGATGATTATGAAGATGATTCTGTTGATGATGATGCTGCATGAGGATGTTTGAAAATGGTAGAAGTGGTGGTGGTGTTGATGATAATTGAGATAGTGGTGGTGGTCATGATGATAATGATGATGCTGTTGATAATGATGATGATGATGATGATGATGATGATGATACCGATGATGGTGGTGAGAGCGGTGGTGTTGATGATGATGATAGAGATGAAGATTATACCGATAACGATGATAACGATGCTGGTGATGTTTGAGATGATGGTGGCAGTGGTGGTGGTGTTGATGACGATGATGATAATTGAGATGGTTGTGGTCATGATGATAATGATGATGATAATGCTTTATTCTTATTTTGAAGAAAATTATTCATCACATAACCAGGATTTTACATCAGAGCTGAGGGCTATTACATCACGGTGACATTAACATTTTCCAATGTTTAATGATCTCAACTTTCAAAACTCATTTATAACTTATTGTTTTTCAAATTTTGTTAAAACTGCCACTCATACTTTTAGACCATATGGAGGACTGGGGCAAATTTAGATTCGTCACCAACCGTGATCCGAATTCTGGTGAATTACTGAGTATAAACAAAAGGTTCGCGGAGATCATGTGGGGTGTGGGGAAGCGTCCCCTACGATTTTGAATGGCCTGGGCATAACATGTCTCTACTCAACAATTTTTGGTGTTTAGTTATGCCTCCGCCTCCGTCCCCCCCCCCCTCCCCCCCAAAATAAACGCATACACCACACACCACACAAACACACTAAAACCTGACCTCTTTAAATGCTTGACCGATAACGACGATCCGAAACTGTAATTAGTTTTTATCTTATGTTTCATTTTCTTTTGGTCAAGAGGAATCTGTATTACAAAACTGAAGGATCCCCGCCCCCTCCACGTTTTCTGGGTGACTTCCCCCATGTAATTGATTATGAAAGAACAAAAAGTATGTGTACCTTTCCTTATGAAACACGCCAAAGTTAGGATCAGTGAATAGAAAATCCCACGCAGTACAAGAGGCGGCGCTCCCGGGAAAAGGGGGTGGGGGAGTGCCCCCCCACTCTTTCGAGTACCCCAAAAGTTCCCCCTGTTTACATAGGAAAAGTGCCACCTTTTATTTCAGATGTGTGCCCCTATTTTTATTTTAATAGGTTCCCGTTCCACATTTTTATAAGTGCCCCTTACCACCTATGATGAGTGCCCCAACACCTCTGATAAATGTCCCTATTAAAAGCTGATATGTGCCCCTTTTCCTTTGTAATAAGCGCCCCTTCCCTTCTAATAAGTGCCCCTTTTCACTTCTGATAAGTGCCCCCCTTTATTTTGACTCGTGTCCCTTCTCCCCTCTAATAAGTACCCCTTTCCCTTAAGATTTTCAAGTACGAGAAGTGTCGCCTTTCACCTCTGATAATGCCCCTTTTTACTTTGGCACGTGTTCCTTTGCTTTTCTAATATGTGTCCTTTTCCCTCCTGATATGTGCTTCTATTCCTTTCTCCATAACATGTGCCCTCACTTAAAGCGACTAAGAGCAACTTTTTCTTAATATTTGTCCATGTTTCTCATGATTTTGTTCTCTGCCTTTTCATCTTGCAGACCTCACCATCACATTGGGGCATGTCTATCTATGAATATGAAACCAAGAAGACAACACGTCTGTCCATCGTTGATTTCGCCCCATGGTTTGATGTAATTATGTATATTACATGCCTTTTCAGTATTTCATGATGAAATTGTGCTTAAAATCCAATTAGGTCTCCCCCTCCTCTTTATAAGATCTAATTGGTCGCAATGTGACCTCAAAATCTTAATTTTTTGCTCGCTCGAAATGTTTATAGACAATCACAAAGAATTGCAAAGAATGATGTTTAAACAATATCTTGGACCATGTAAATAAGAAATAATCAAAATTGAAATCATCCCTGATAATGTATTAATCACAATGTAGCTGTATATACCAATGTCTAAAAAATGTATATTTTCGCTTCGCGATTTCCCTGATGTAGGTGCCCCTTTTTGTTGGAGCCCCCACACACACACACGTACACACACACACACACACACACACACACACCTTTGGAAGATGCTCCGCCGCCCCTGCCTGCTTACAACAATCATAATAAAGCCTTTGGCATAGATCATGCTTCTAATCAAGTAATCGACACCGGTTTCAAAGAGCATCCCGTACTGAATGAAGATGTGAAAGTCGCGCGGGGCTAGGTGGGGCGTAAATACATGTAGAATCTGGATTTTCATTGTAATGATTGTCTGAGAGTCTGTCTATTCTTTATTTGGCTTTGTTTAGTAAGCATTGGTCGATATCGCTTCATCACGCTTGGAGAAAAAGCGGACAGTGGTGTAAACTAGAACTTTGTAGTGCTTTAATTGGGTAATATTTTTTTGAGTTGAAACAAATCTGCCCCGGTTTTAATCAAAATTGATTTGTTGTCTCTGTACTCTGAAAATTCCTACAATTTACTCTTCAGTTTATTTCCCCCCATTTTTTATGGCACAAATCTTCATAGTTAACTAACCAGCTAACAATATAAATTACAATAACAGTTTACTTTATTTGTAGACCTTTTGTGAATTTGAAATATTTTCGTGCAATGAAAACAACAATTGAGAGTTTTCACTTGAATTACTAGAGAAATCGTTACAAAAATCTAGGAATGAATAAAATAAAGGAGTAGTACCGTCACCTAGCTGTTAGATACCGTACAATTTTGCTCTTAAAACTAACTTTGACAAAGACTTATGAGGGAGTTAGGGTTAAAGTTGGGTTAGGGTTTGGGATAGAGTTAGGGTTGCCCCCAAAAATGGGTTGTATATTTATTTCCGTTTCAATATGTTAATAACAACAAAAAGACATCGACATTAGGTATTTTAGTATCTAACACAATTCACCTTCCACCTTTTTACGGGGACGATATTAGCCCCCTCCCTGGCCACTCTTGAAGGGAATTGAAGTTTGATAAACGCACGACAGGGAATAAACTCGATTTGCGTGGATGGCTTAATGTTTAACCTTTCTTCAGCCTGGTAGGAGCTTTTTCTCTTCATTTAAGAAAATCAATATGTTATGTTCTTTGACAGTGGTTTGCCAACATGGAATCCGAAACGCAAACACCCTCTACGAAGCATTCATTGGATACATTCGGGGGCATCTCTAAAACCTAAAATTTAAAGAAAATGTTGTGCTCCTTGAAAATTGTCTGTTTACCTTGTCGGACAGTTTTAAAATCGGAAGTTGTGGATTTTTTTTCTTTTCTTTTTAGCGGATATTATCCTTTTCGTCTGTGTCGATCAATTTTCGCCAGACAACCTTCCACTATTTAAATTTTGCTAGTGATGTGCCTATTTACATTATCGTACAGGGGTGTAGGCAAATGATTGGTGAATTTGAATGTTGTCTAGCACTACATGTTGGCAAATCCTCCAATTTTTGTTTGTCGTTGAATAATTTGAAAATCTGAAGACTGTTCTTTTTATGTACCCCAGTCGGCTGATTTGATGTGGACCCTTTCTTTGCATGGAACTTGTCTCGGCTAATTTGTCAGCAAGTGTAGTCCGACGCCCCAATATTCATACTGTTATAGCGACGCTTTTGCTCTGAATATTTATATTTATAGTTACAGGTAGATTTGCGAACGCATATGAACGGTAAGTTGAAAAAGAAAGAAAGAAAAAACATCTTTTTGTTGTGTGAATAAGGATTGTTCCAATATTCCTCTTGAGCCATAGCGGAAAAAATTGATGAAATCAGGCTTAGTATTAACTTTTATATTCATTAATTAAGGACGAACTTTGATAGTACATGTATCTACTTACAAAAACGTTGTTGATGTTCCTGTGGGACAAATTCATGTATATTTGACAGTGAAATTGAACTGAATTGAACTGAATCGCATTACTTAGGGTGCGTTCAATCGACACTTTTTCACCCTAGAATCACGGTTTTCAAAGACGTTTAGTTTAAAACACGGTTGTGTTCAAGCGATTTTTCGTCGGTCGTAAAAATAAACGTGTTTAAAAACACAAACATGAAACGCTGAAAAAGATGCGTTTTGTATCATGATTCTGCAGAATCACGGTCGCTAAAATTCGCTTGAACGAACGGAGATCTCAATCATGATTCTATGACGTCATTATCTATTATATATATTATCGCTACCTATTTCTATTCTTCCTGGGTGGGCTTAAAAAGAGCGAGAATCAGCGTTGATGGAAAATCGCTGAAAATCGCTTGAACGATCTCCCGCAGTAACCGTGTTTTGTATCGGCGTTTTGAATTGTGATTCATGTTTGTGATTCTAGCTTCGAAAAATCGCTTGAACGCACCCCTAGTACAACAAACTGAATGGGTTCATCTAATTATTTAACTCTGTTTAATAGGACACCGTATCTTTTCTCCGAGGTATATCCTGGATATATCCTAAGGAGAGCGAGCGGGGTGGCACTGCATGGTCTTACTAGGTGACTGAAATGTGAACTTAGCGGGATGGTTCTGTTATCAACACACTATATTATAGTTTCGTTACCTGCTGGCTGGGTCGTAGCCTTTGCTTTTACCATTATGTTTCCAGTATAGTTCAATAAGAATACCTAAAGCTTGTTCCTTAGCTCAAATCTTGCCTTTTTATTGTCATTCAGTGCATTTATACAGCTCAGTCACGAACACACTTTACATCTTGTTATACCATATACATCCTGAGTTATATCTTTTTTTGTAGGCCCACGTTTCTTTCTCTTTTTCCTAGGCTCCCTTTTCCCCTTTGTTTTCCTAGCTTCTTTCTCTTTCTCTTTCTTCGTCTATTGTTATCGCTCGTTGTTATGATTATATCGTATTGTTTAACACAGGCGTACCCGACACATCTTCTGCATTGTGTTAATATGCTCTTTAAAAGTATTTATATATCATTAAACTTTATATTACTTGGGTATTATGTTGATATGCCCAAAATGGAAGAAAATCAATGTTTCTCTGATTTGAATAGACTTGAATCTTCTTTAACTGTTGTGTTTCCATTGACCCTCTCACCCACCCTCTTTGTGTCTGGTTCAGTCTTTGTCTATGTATGATATGTCTGTCTGTCTCTGTCACTATCACCTTTTCTCTGTTAATCGATGGGTTGGGGGGGGGGCAGGCGGGGAGAGGGTCGTCGAGAGTCCCATGCCGTCCCGTCCGGCGTATGCCACTGTCTGGGCCTAAATTTGCGGGAACAAGATTTAGGTACGGAAAAGAAAAAAAAATAATCAAACCCTGATATTCAAAGCTCACATGCGCAGTTGCCATAATTCGTTCATAAAGAAAACCACGGGATGTAGATTAACTCCGAGTTTGTTTATTCTCTAGCATTGTTTTCTTTCGTCATTTTGACCACATTAATGGATCGTGATTTATCAAGTTGAATTTGAATAGCAGGTGGATGTGTGCCGTATGATGGCTAGGCCATGTCAGGAGAGTAGGGTGGAATCTCGAATTGAGTCCCTCCATTTTGCATAAATCACCTGTGGTTACCATGACAAAAATAGTTGTTGAAGCATTGGTGGGCTGGTGGCATGAGGTTTTTTTTTAAGTGTGTTTGTTTGTGGTGGTGGAGGCCGGGGGTGATCCTATCGATTCTATTTGATTTGATTAGATGATTTGATTATAAATAAGCAGTATTTCTTAAGACTGTACCATAGAAAACCCAGTCTACGCCAAGGCAAACTCATTTTTATAGACGAATGTTTCTTTTCATTGTCCAAACTCGTCCGGAGCGTGTGTGTGTGCGGGTGGGAGGGGGAGATGCTACTCTCGAATGAAGGGGGTGGGACAAAATCAATTTCGCCGCCCCTATCACAGTATAGACAGAAAGCATCATCCATTAATGTAGAAGCTATTATATATAATGCGCAATAATGTGTCCATCATAAGTAGGATGTGATTTGCCTTTTGTTTAAAAGTACTCTTTATTACGATTTTCAATTTAATGAAGGCAATTTCTGCGCTCGGTCGCTACTCTCCCTCACTAAATTAGTAATTTGTTTAAAAGTAGGCCTACTCTTTATTAAGATTTTCAATTTAACGAAGGCAATTTCTGCGCCCAGTCGCCGTACTCTTCCTCACTAAATTAGTAATTAACTTACTTTAACGGTGTGTTGGCTCAGTCAGTAGAGCGTCCGCCTCACAACCGGGAGGTCGTGGGTTCGAACTCCGGCCGCGTCATACCAAAAGACGTAAAAAGATGGGAGTCGCTGCTACCTTGTTTGGCGTTCACAATAAGGGGATAGAGCAATGTCGATCTGGCGCTGCTCAGTGGCTGCCGGGCTCACGATCAATTGGGCACAAAGAATTTCCATTTTCGGTTTAATAAAATTTGGAGTGGACTTTAAAAAGATTATTATTATTATTATTATATATTACTCATTGCGGATGTAGTATCGAAAATACACGTGTGCTTCGGCCAATAGGCCTTGTCCGTTATTGTTCCAATTATTGATCGAATTAATTGACCGTTCGATCCGGCCGCCCGTACAGTATAAAAGACGCTTGCTTACATTAGATTTTATCACCTGACGAAGTGTTGCAGCGGCGCACGAAACGTCGTGGTCTTTTAGATCCCTTGTTGATCATACATTCCGAGACAAACGAATATCACTAGCGATATTATTTTCGAAACTTACTTTAAAGTTAATTAATAATCTGTTTGATTAGGTGTATTCTGTCTCATCTTATTATGTTTAGAACATATATTCACGGAGGCTATTTACCAATACATCTATAAAATCAATATTCTCCCAAGCCCATGGTTACTACCTTCCTGATAGTGACCGGTTTCTTTCCTTGCGTTCACAAGTTATTGTACACCTGTATTTTCATTAATAACCCCCGTCCAATGGTGGACCTTTTTACGCCACTGTATATTTGCAATGGGTACCCGGTAGGATTCGAACGTTAATTTGGTTATCACTAATCACTACGTAAAGATCAGTGATTGGCAGTGTGCGCTTGTAAAATGGCACCTGACCTGGCTGGAATATTCCCCAGAGAGTGAAGCTTGTGCACTATCATGTGTGGATTAGCAATTTAATCCAATGACCAGGGTAATAAAACTTACAATGTAAAGCGCTATACAAACTAGACATAAATAACCGTCTGGTATATATTGGTCTATATATACAAACGTGACTATCATTATCAATATCATTGCTACTAAATTGAGGTCAGGGGCGGATCTAGCTTGTTGCCAAGGGGTGACCAAATGACCAGTCGCGAAGCGGCGAGGCGATTTTGTGTGGCTATTTTGAACCCCCGTAAGTGATGTTTTCCTGGCATCTACTAACACAATGGAGACCTTAAAAAGCAGTGCATGATAACGTCTTTTAAAATCAAGTAACAGTTTAAACAGTTTAACCCACTGTGATGCGGAGCGGCGAGCGAGGCGATTTTTGTTTTGCTATTTTGAACCACCCGGCCCGTAAGTGATGTTTTCCTGGCATCTACTAACACAATGGAGACCATAAAAAGCAGTGCATGGTCGATAACGTCTTTTAAAATCAAGTAACAGTTTAATACACAATTATAACCAGAGTTATAATGTGTTTGGTTAAGTTACCAGATGAGTTGAATATCTTCTCACAATATTTGCACTTGAAAGGTTTCTCTAGCTCTCCAGTGTGTGTTTTTTTTTTTTTGGGGGGGGGGGGCGGCCCAAGGGAGGGGTGTTTAAACCCCCTAAACCCCCGTAGATCCGCGCCTGGAGGTTATTCCGGACTCCCTGTATTTCCTGACATGCATTGTCAGGAAATTATTGTAATGCACAATAAATGAAATCCACACTATTTTAGAATAAAAATTACATTTGAATCTTTAACTCAAAGTTGATTTTTGTCTCCGTAACGGCAATATACAGACTGTTGTTTTCGTCTTCCTAAAGACGCAGAGCGTCCGCAACTGCCGAATCTTTCTCTGCTATCGATATCTACGGGAAGGGATCGGAAGTTATGACGAAAATTGTCCGACGACCGATCTATCAATTTTGCTTGGATTTTGGCATGCGGCACCGGTTAATCCTTACGGTAATCACATTATTCTAAATGAAAATATGAAACTTCCTTTCACTATTAATTAATGTTTAACTTTAATTCAATGAGCTGCTTAGGCGTACTAACGATCTTAGTTTCGTGTTTTTTGTGTGTGAGTGTTTTGACTGAGGGAGCTCCAGGGACCAATTTCGGCCTCGGAGGCCACTGGGGTTTCGGCAGCCAGAGGAGCCCAGCAAGCCCCGACTCGCGATTGCATATATATACAAAGCGGACCAGGGGGTCGTTTCATGAAACGAACTCCATGACAGTCATGTCTTTGTCCGCGGCCTACAGAAATGTCAGGATTTAATGGGTGTGTAAACTGACGAGACTACGTCAACGTGTTTTCCCGTGGCCTGACTCGGGGCCAATCGCACGTAGAACTTTAGCTTACATCAGCAATACAGCCAGCGCATGCGCATTTCTACGTTCCTCCCGTCTCAGCTCATTTTCGTAATTTGGCGCCTAGCCGAGCCGACATGGGCCCTTTAGATTGGCTATCGCTGGCTCCCATAGGCTCTATGTTATAAGACATTAGTGCGAGGAGCTAGCTTGCGATTTTCCGTTTTTACCGATACCAAAATTATGATATTCAAGTCAAATCTTCTATTTCTTTGTTTCAGCGTCCTTGAAAAGTTAAGTATTTCACTTAAGTTTAAGACAGTCTTAAGTTTGAAAAATTCTCATTTTCGTCATATTTAAGGTACAAACATGCAAGTTGTACTGAAATGTTCGTTGATTTTTCTATTTTATGTTTGTACCTATGCTGAGTGTGCATCACCTATGTGTAAAATGCGTCACCTGTTTAAAGCACGACATGTCGGTTCGTTATGTAATGTTACGTAGACAGTCGTATTGACATTGCACTTGGCCTTGCGCGCTAATTACTTAAGCTTACGTAAGTGGCGGTCCTCTATCAATTCGAAACAGCTGGAGCGTATTGGCTAATCAGAGCGCGTAAACTCATTGTACAGCGCGGAATACGAATAGTTCTATGTGAATCGGGTATAATACGGCTATGGACGAGACGCAACCGCAGCAATCACGTGCGTGTAAACATACGCGAAACTGAAGCGTGAGGAGGACTTCGGTCTGTTTTGCGAATGCTGACCATGTAGAGATTAAGTCGCTGACTACCGTTAATCAAGTCCAATTTAATAGTTTACGTGCAGTCGTCCAAAAGGAGACGTAGATGGCGTTCCCCTGTATTTGTCAGTTTACAACCCCTTTAACTCTTTATGCGTTCTTTTCGCACAAGTGCACCGCCGGCCCTGCGTTTCGTTCGCATCTGTGCACAAATCACACTACACTGTACGTGCTATTCATACACAAATTACATACACTTGCACATTCGCATTGGCCCTATTATGCATTGTTTGTGTGGTTCATACACTCACTGTTTGCAAATGTGACTTCATAGTATAGCTTGTCATAGGATATTTCGGAGTAATATGGTGTTTTTCTTTGCATTTATTTTGTAATTGAATCATGGCACCTCGACCGAATAGACGGCTGTTACATACATTCACTTCACAAAGCTTTCAAATAAATGTGAACATGGAGCATCAGTATATTGACCCAGATTTATGTAGGGCAGGTACAGTATATTCACTTTCAAAATTATTGTTACAAGAAACCCATTGTATCATCTTGGAAACTAACAATTGCAAAAAGACAGTACATGCTCATGGGACAGCATACTCAGGAAGTCCGATCAATATTTATATTGTTGTGTCTCTGATATTAAAGTCTAGCACCTTTCTTCCCTAAATCCCCTCCTTTTGCTTTCTGTTATATATGGGCGTTTCTTAGGGTTGGAATATGTTGATTTTGGTATCACTGGAAAGCTTATTGAATCATATGTGAATATAAAACACTTGTCACCACGCACCAACGTAGGAACAAAATAGAGTGCCAAAGTTTTGTTGAAAAGGACAGGAGTAAACATATATTTACATACCGAAAATACATGTTTAGAAAAAAGTATAATACAGTCAAAGAACACTAATATACCAAATGAGTTTGATATGATAAGAAAGCTGATGAAAAACTCTACATATTTGCTACACAACATTTATCTTCAAAATGTTCAAGTAAAAAGTTATAGCCTTCTGAAATTAGAGATACCTTCTTAACGCAGAAAAAAGTGCATGCTGAAAATTAATGCAACGCACAGGGGTTTACGGGCAAATCGCACACAACCCGTTTTACAAAACCATGATAAGCGACAAATTCATTATTCCGATACTATCGGCTAAAAAATATTGGCCTTTGTCATGATCCATCAGATTTTAACTGGAATTACCTAAGAGATTATGAGGCTTAATTTCACCCAATCAGTTTGAAAAAGTAAAAGTCTGAAAGAGTGGTAGCACAAATGATACAGACATACAACTTTCATGAAAATGCCTGTTACTAAAGACATCTAGGAAAAAAAAAACCTTCCCTTATTTTAAAAGACCGTAATAAATCAGTTCTGCAATTTCCAGCCGATTCCAAGCTAAAAATCATGTAGAGTTTAAGTTAGATTCTATAAAACTGAAGAAATTGTTGCTGATTTTTCTCTGTTGCATATTGTTTTGCTGGCATTTGGGAACCATCTACATGTAGTTCCAGCTAATCACCTCAGCCAACAAAATTGACTGCCAAAAAATTGGTTCCTACGGTCTGTTTTGCATACAGGTTTTTACATACGGTATGCGCGACATGGTAAGGTATGGATCAACATTAATATGTACCCTTCAAGTAGTTTTTTTTTTCTCTATTAAAACAACCTACCAAATTTGATTTTGATAACTCATTAAACTGTATAATTGTTTATCTGTATCTGCATGTACATGTATGTACATGTATAAGTACTACCGGTATGTATGTTATGGATTTTGGAGGGTTTTCATAGGTTCGAGTTGGTAAAATTTCCTGCCTCCTTTTGTCGCCTCCTTTTGGTGCATACTGGCATGGTTTTGATTCAACGCCTTGTTCGCTACATTATGGGGATCCCAGCACCATCCATATAGAATGATCATATTCATCATTTTCATGAATTCTAGAGGGGCACATTTAAGTTAATGGCAGTAAGGCATGGCAGTAAGGCATGGCAGAGAATATAATATTGCACTGTGTTTTTAGGGTGTGTTGCATACATGTGCCTTGTATGGCTGATTGGGAGGGGGCAGTTCAGTTTTTAGTATGGATCTCCCTCCCCCCACCCCTCCCCTGAACCTAGCCCCTTCTTTCATTTCTCCCCATGTACAGTCATGTGTATGGAGGCCATACAAGGGAAACAGAGAAGGTGATCACTGAACAGCACATTTCTTTCTAGAGGGCGACAAAACATATATGGTTACTAATGACAGCGGGCCTTTACAGATAGGTGGCCAGTAGGGCAGGGTTGACTTTACATTCCTTACTAGGCACCACAAACCACCACAAAAGTAATAGGTCAAGAAAGGTGTATTTGGTCAGGATGGTCAAATTTTAGTTTTTAGTTTTAGTTTTTTAAATCTTGTTTTGCATTTCATGTACAGTCATGTGTATGGAGGCCATACAAGGGAAACAGAGAAGGTGATCACTGAACAGCACATTTCTTTCTAGAGGGCGACAAAACATATATGGTTACTAATGACAGCGGGCCTTTACAGATAGGTGGCCAGTAGGGCAGGGTTGACTTTACATTCCTTACTAGGCACCACAAACCACCACAAAAGTAATAGGTCAAGAAAGGTGTATTTGGTCAGGATGGTCAAATTTTAGTTTTTAGTTTTAGTTTTTTAAATCTTGACGCAATGTTCCCGGAACCACCGGTAGGTGGCGCACCACACGACTAGGGCTTTAACGGAACACTCTTAATTACTTTCGTAGTAAAATACCAGGTAATGACCTAAAATGCCCCAGATATGTATGTTGTAGCCAACATTTTGACATTGTATCGCATGGAACGCCTTAGAATGGTTTCAAGAGGGTTAAAACGCTGAAAAACATACGAAACAGTATATATCTGAGCCAAAAGTGAATTTTATTATTTTATTTAGTAGACCTGTGACGTCACACAGAACGTCATCTTCGGCATCATAGGTCTTGGAAGCAACGTCTTCGGAAGCATTCGGATGCTCGGAAATGTCACCCAAACAAAGTTGAAAGTTCGGTTATCCTATACTTTAGTGTGTTTTATTATTTTGGGTTTCTAACTTCAGTTAACAGCTCTACATGCATATAATACATACGTTGTGTCATACGGCCGTGCACATGGGCGAGTTCGGTTATCCTATACTTTAGTGTGTTTTATTATTTTGGGTTTCTAACTTCAGTTAACAGCTCTACATGCATATAATACATACGTTGTGTCATACGGCCGTGCACATGGGCGCGCACAGGCGGATTTTAAAGTGACACACTGGTTATTGAATCTAAGGGTTTTTTATTATTAATGAACAGAGGGCAGTATTGTTTAAGGGTGATGAAAAGAGGGAAGGCATAGTCATGTAGCCTGGATGATTAGGGGCTAGAGTGGTGGGGGTGGTGGGGGAGGTGTCCGGGAAGGGGCGTTAAGGGGATAAAAAGGAGTGTTTATTACCTACTTCGTTTTAAGGGGTTTAATTAATAAGGAACAGTGGGCAAGATTGGGGGTTGGGCGTAGTGATGTAGTCTGGATGATTAGGGGCTCGGGAGGGGGTCGGGGTAAGGGGATATAAAGGAGTGTATATTACCTACTTGTTTTAAGGGTTTTATTATTAATGAACAGAGGGCAGTATTGTTTAAGGGTGATGAAAAGAGGAAGGCATAGTCATGTAGCCTGGAAGATTAGGGGCTAGGGGGTGGGGAGGGGTCCAGGAAGGGGGGTTAAGGGGATACAAAAGGAGTGTTTATTACCTACTTCGTTTTAAGGGGTTTAATTAATAAGGAACAGTGGGCAAGATTGGGGGGTTGGGCGTAGTGATATAGTCTGGTTCAAAAAACAGCTGGTTTTGCATTTCATGAGAGAGAAACTTTCTTCTGTGTACAGTAAAACCTGTCTATAAATGCTGCGCAAGGGAAACAGAGAAACAGCGTGTCCACACACAAAACAATTTATCCCGAAACTCTATAACGATACGTCGTGTGTGTGTGTATTGGGTTTTTACAGACGTGTATCAATCAGATATGATTATTTACGTCTGGGGACCGACCTTTAACGTCACCATCCGAAAGACGCGATTCAGTTTCGAACCTGCGTCCTCGGCTGAATCAGTTTGTAACTTCCACTGTTAGCTGGATTACAGGCGCACGCCACAACGCCTAGTTAGTCGTATAAAGAATCATTGTATAAATTCCAGGGTGTCCACACACAAGAAACGTCGAATAAAGAATCATTGTATAAATTCCAGGGTGTCCACACACACAAGAAAGTAATCCCAAAACTCTACAGCGAAATGTCGTATAGGTGCGCAGTTTGCTACTGCGGTCATGAAATGGAAGCGGAAATGAGAGGTCAGGTCTCCTTTCGCGCGCGATCCGACGTTAAGCCCCGCCCAGTTAGACTAGTTCCGTCCACACACAAACCTGCGTTTAGTTATACGACGTTTCGTTATACGACGTATCGTTAGTAAGCGTCCACACACACAATTTCATCATATAACTATCGCGAAACGGTATAACTAATCACGCCTAATCACGGAAAATGTTGTGTGTGGACAGGGGGAAAGTGGCCATTGTAGACAGGTGGCCTTTCTACACAGATTCTACATCACACATTTCATTCTCAAGGGAGACAAAATATATGGCCACTATAAGGCCACGGTAAGGCAAGTGTGATTGTAATTCCCAAATTAAGAAGTACCAAATAATCTAAAATTGGTACTTTTAGCAGTGTTTTGTAGACCTACATGTATGTTGGTTTCATCCAGAGTTTTTTGTAGTAGTTTTATTTTCTTTATGACCTTTGTTACTGGTCTTACATTGATCTCCTATAACTTTTTAAAGAGAGTGATGGTTGTATTGATACCTGAACAAAAAAAAAGAACATGATGTGCTTAATTGGTATGCCAATTTTAAAAACAATCTGAATCCCTTCACAGAATTTCCATAGAGTTCTAGTCCACCTTCTGTCACCTTGCACAATACCTTGGGATTCAGAGTGTTACAATAAATAGACTACAGCTAAAGTAACATTCTTTAACACTACCAGGTAGACATTTTTGTTTTTGTTTATGAGAGAGTTATATATTACTTGGTGGTACCTGGTCAAATGTATCTCCTACCCACTGTACATCATCTCTGTACTCCTCTTGTTTCAAAATTGGAAGTCACCTGTCGTGTTCAGGTTTGTGGGAATGCTGCTTTTATGATTCAGATTGTTGAAATGAAGGAATAGTCCCTCTGGCTGTTTGAATGAAAAGGGCAGGTCATTTTTGTTTTGAAACTCTTTCTTTGTCTTTCGTCTTCTGGTTCTTACTCATTTTCATTTTTGTTTAATATTCTGCACTTTGACTCTTTCTTCTTTTCTTTGTTCTCTTCTCTTCTTCTTTCTTTGCATTTATCTTTTATCTTTTCTATTCTGCATTTGACTCTTTTTTCTTTTTCTTTTTCTCTCTTCTTTTCTTCTTTCTTTACATTTATCTTTTCTTCATACATATAGGTTAACTTTCCTTTTGATGATTTTTTTAATCCTCTTGTTTCTTTTTCCATCCCTCTTCTTTACTGATTCTGCTTTTCTGGTTTTTCTTTCCCCTAATCCTCCTATTGCACATTCTGCTTTTCCCAGATATTATTTATATCCCACTTTCCTGCTTTCCAAAATGTATTGTTTATTTTTTGTCTTTACTATTTTCTATCCATTTCTTTTATTCTCTCTTCTTTTCTTCTTTCTTTACATTTATCTTTTCTTCATACATATAGGTTACCTTTCCTTTTGATGATTTTTTTAATCCTCTGTTTCTTTTTCCATTTACCTTCTTCTTTACTGATTCTGCTTTTCTGATTTTTCTTTCCCCTACTCCTCCTATTGCACATTCTGCTTTTCCCAGATATTATTTATATCCCACTTTCCTGCTTTCCAACATGTATTGTTTATTTTTTGTCTTTACTATTTTCTATCCATTTCTTTTATTCTCCTTTTTAAAAATCTTGTCCTCTTTTGTCTCTTTCTTGACAATGTTGATGTGAGCTGTCCAGAATTACAAATAATGACAGTTATATTCAACAGCAGGCCTATATGCATAGAAAAAAATATGCTGGTAAAATTCTTACAAAATTAAGAGGCGATCTGTCGATGTTGACAGACCAAACTATGCTTTGTATGAAAATTAATGATGATAAAGAATTAAGAATGGGAAAGTAATTATGTATACAGGAATATGGGAGAAAGTGGAGGGACACAAGAAATTGGATTGCTGAACTGATTATCATCAAGGCCTATGCTCTAAATGCAGTTGGGAGGCAGAAGGCAGAAGAGTAGACTATTGAAAAAGAAATCAATCTCTTCAGGTCCCTAGGTATATTAACATGCAGGTAATGTTTTTAAATGTTATTATTGTAGGCCATTATATTTCAAATGAAAAACATGTTGTTTGATCTTTCATATGTCAGGGTCAGTGCAGTAAAATTTTCCATCCTTGTGCAACATAAACTTGTTTTCATGGTTGTTACTGTGAGCTTGAAATATTGATGCAAAGCACATGTATGCTTGGTTGCAACTCCAGATTGCAAAAGTGCAGTTTCTGCAGAGGAATTTTTCTTCAGTTTGCTTGCAGTGCAAATTGATTTCATTTGGATTAGCTATGTCGAGCAAGGCTTTCATGTCCATCCCACCTTTTTGAACCAATTGAGTCTGTGGCAGGGAGGTTCTACGAGGCTCTGTTGAAGGCATCAAGATGCGTGATGATGCAAGCAATAATACATTGCGAAAATGCTATGTTTGCAGGCCCCAATCCAGGGGTATTTTGATTTTCCTAGCATCTTGAAAATAACAAAATAACATGATGAATATGATAGGAATATTAAATGTATGAGATTAATTCTCAGTGGTCCTACCCAATGAAAAAATTGGAAGTGGATGATTCAAAAGGAGTTCTGGCAACGTAACGAGAAGAAATTGCTAATTAACACAGGAGGGTGGAAAAAGTACCTTTTGAAAATGTGTTATGAAAGATTTCAGCATGGCAAGTTTTGCATATTTCTTGTCCTTTCCCTGTTTTTGTTTGGGGGTCTTTCTCATGGCTCATGGGGGGGAAAAATCCTCAACAAGCAAGTAACTTTTATTTTACTTTTGTTTAGTCTACTGGCAGTGACATGAATATTAGTTTATGCAGTGATTTCTTCTTTCTCCTACTTAAAAAATAAAAGGCCTGTAACTCCAAGGTTTGATTAGACTACATATACTTTTTGTTGTTGCAGCTTTAATAACATTCACATCCCTGCCCCCCTTTTTTTTTACATAACCTACTTTTGTTTAAAGAAGGCCAATGTTTCAATGTAATCTCTTTCAATTTTCTACTTATGTGCCAGTATTATGCAAGAATTTTTTTTTTGCGCAGCCTGCAACTATTTGTGCCCACAATGGCTTTTTAATGGTATTCAAGGTAGGAAGGGGGAGTGGCTGCTTATGACAGACTGGTCTTATGGTAGGTCTTCCTCCTATGATTTTATTGTGAGTTTTTTTCCCCCAACAGCTGTTGAAGTGAGGTTAAATATTGCCTATTTTGCCACAGATGTTTATGTCAAAAGTGTTCCCAATAGAGGAAGCAAAATTCTGCTGCGCAGTGCACTATGTCTTTTCCTGGTGCTTATCAGGATACTATCTGTCAGAATTTCGACCTAAAGATTGAAAATTTGGTGAAATTGCTTACCTGGCAAAGGGGTCATTCTCATGCTAATGTGGGATTCTAACAAGTAGATGGGAAGCTTCATAAACATAACTAGATGCCTAATTTTAGAATTAAAAGGCAGTGCTATAATGTTTCTTGATTGAGGGAAACTTTTATTCAATTAAAAAAAAAATAAATTCAGTTTGTTACAAGTTCTAATTTTTTTAGAGATGATACATGTAGATGAAAAGGAAATCAAGAATAAATATTGTTTGTTTTCATGTTTAAGTTCTTTAATTAAGCCATATAATAATGGAATTCCCAACATTCATGTCAGTCAGAAGAAACCAAATTTATAATGAAACATAAAACAATAATACACTTTTTTTGTCACAAATTTTATGCCTAGACTGATTGTGGCATAGTATTTCTGATGTCAAGTGGAATTTGTTGTTGAGTGGTGTTCATTTCCTTTTCATACATTATTTGTCACCAATTGTTATCTGAAAGGAAGTAGAATTTCCTGAGTGTATAGAGATTGCTCAGTGTCATTGTGTCTGTGTGAGAGTATATCTATTTCAGACAGTTTCACTCTCTTACATATAGTGAAATATATGTTTTTGGTAATTACATGACTTTTTAATCAATCGTTTCCTTTCAATCAATTACAAGGTGATTTGTTTGATATTTCATGAAAAAGATATCTCCATGATAGTAAATTCCCTGTGTGTGTCAAAATACTTATCCTTTTAGGTAATTTTATTGTACTTACAGAACCTAAGAGGTGGTAGATAGGAGGGAATTGGATGGGTGTAGAGAGTTCAAGACCCCGGTCTCTCTTCCCCTATACTTTGAGGGGCTGGGAGACAAATCATACCCGGCAAAGGTTAATACAGTTAGCTGCGGGTTACCTTCACTGCTGGAAGAGCAGAGACTGACTGGCAGTGGTAGGAAGTCTGCCCTACTCTCAGTGCACATGCTGCTGTTAGCTTCCCATGCAGAGCTGGGATTGGGGCGGTCCCTGCTGAGGGAAGGCATCCTATTGGCTGGTAGGGTGACCGCTGGTGTCATCCATCCCATAATAGGGGGATAAAACCCTCCCAGTGATAACGATGTAGAGCCAAGAGCAAGCTTACCGAGAGAAAAGTTTATCAGCAGCACTCTTCAAACTAACTGTAGACCTGATTGCTTGCTCACTGGTCCGCCACAGAGATTGTACACCATGTATAGCTTTGTGGACCAGATTCGCCAGCATAGGCAGACACTGTTATTAATATTAGCGACAATAACAGTTTTCGCTGTAGTATGTCAGGGACAAGGTAGGACAATTATTTTCTAATTTTGTTACTGATTCAACCATATATACATGATAAATGCTTTATTTAAGACAGATATATGTATTTTATATTCAATTATCTTGGCAGTTCTCATGCATGATAATAATATTGAATAGGGTTAGGTATTTTTCTGGAGTGTGCACTCAGATGAAATGATGTGCTGAAGCTTGCTTGTGTGTCCATGCTCTCTCATACTTAAGAAGTCTAAATATATAAGCTTTAGCTATGAAGTCATTTACAATATTGTAACAATAAATACTCTTACTTATAATATATATATATATGTAAAGTTACTGTAACAATTGTTACACTAATCAATCCAATCTTAATGGTAGACTACCATGGTTAATCCTAAGTTAAGATGTAGTTACTCATATGATGATAATGGTATTGTGGTGTTGATATCATAACAGATGTGTGTTGATTATACTCATTCTAAGATCTTTCATGACTAGTTGTTTCTTACATGTACATTGCAAACAATGACCTGCAAAGTGAGCAACAATAATCATGATCTAATCCAAATATATTTCACTTTTACTTATATACATCCAGTTATTGTAAGTCTATGCTTCATTTAGCAGATGGTTCTGTGTCTTTAATACTGAGTTTGAGTGTGATGGACTTGGAATACTAAGTTTGATCAATTATGGTTTACTAATTAATTGATTTAAAATGAATACCAACCACACAGAGGGCCCTAATATCAATTTGTTTCAAGACAGTGTATTTCTGGACTTGTGGAACTTTATGTTTATCCCTGATAGAATGTTACTTGAGAAATTTTCATACTCATTTGATTGAAATCAGAATATTCAAATGATTTATGTCAACTACACCATAATATATAAACAAAATATATTTTTTCGGGACTTACATGTAGGTTGAGTTACGGTAGGTTGAACAGTGTATAGGCACATGATCTTATTGCGCTCAGGGGTCATACACAACAGGTGCCGCATATTTCTGTTTCTACTTTTTTTATACTTGTTCTGAAAGTCTTTTGTTGTTACAAATATGAAGGAAGTCTGAAATCCTCTTTTTATTCAGTTTTATATGTCCAACGACTAAGAGACAACTTTTGAATGTCTCAGTCCCTGTATGGAATAATTCATTTGTAATTGAAGATGTCTGTCTCATTTTCATGTAGTACATATTGAAATTAGTTGGAAGATATTTGCTGTGATATTGATAAGAAGGAAAAAATAATGTTATTGAAAAGGAAATTTTCTATTGTATTAAGTATAGTAGTTTACAAGCTATCTGTTTCAATTGACAAATTATTTTCCTATACACCTGGTGCCTTTTGTGCCTTTTTGTAGACTTTACACACATCAATGCATTTAGTTATAAAATCTTATCAAAAGGCATTACACGTTTAGCATGTTGAGGGGGATAATCGTAATAATTATTAGTATGTCAGATTAAAACATATAAGAAAGGAAGAAGGCTTGACCCCTCTTGTAATTGTGGAAAGTTCCTGAAGGAGAGAGTTTAGTATGTCTGTGCCCCAGCAGTCCAATGTTATGTGGTTGAACTCCAGAGTTGTCAACTCAGCAGTTAGTCTGAGGGGTTGGCGGCCACTGGCCCAGCTAAGCTCCACCTCCTTGCACCAGTGCTGAGTAATGCCATGGGATAAGGATCAAATCCGCTCGCTCTGCCAATATGACATGTTATACCACAACCAGACAGTGGGAGAGGTGCAAACGTGGCAATTCTCGTTGTGGCCCTCCATTGTCTGCACGTCCTTGCACTGGCAGTACCTTTCCATGACCCTGGAGCATGGGAGTAATTACTGGAAGAGACTTTCCTCTGCTTTAGTCCATCATCAGTTCTTAGGAGTTACTAGATTTGTTGAAGCAACACCCTAAATCAAGTTACCATCCGTCTTTATTCTTTTCAAAACCATCAAATGCAGTAATGCAAAATTAGGTTGATCGCCTAACACTCTATTTTAATATCCATCTTAGTATCCTTATGTATAAACATTGAAGGGCAAGCCAACCTTAGTTACAGGTTAGTTGTGAGAAAGCAGAAAAAGAAGAGAAGTTGGATGGAACAAATGATAAAGAAAGTTTCATGTTTGAAATATGAGATCTTAAAATCTATATATATGCCTGTCTAACCGGCAATTTGGTGAGTTGGTTGACATTTTCATGGACAACTCTCCAAATTTTTGCATACTAATAAACTACATTTTATTTCTGTTTTTCTCTCAAATGCCCCTACCTTGGCACAGTACTAAAAACATATTATGAATAGCATAATACTGTACATGTACATGTTATGTCTTCAAAGAAAAAAACCCAAAGTAAATATATAAAAAAAACAAAGGAAGAGAATTTATTCTACCAAGTAATATTCCTACATAGTTAAATCATTTTCTTTGGTTAGAACAAGGAGAGACTTGCCACCATATCGGTTAAATATCTTTGCCACTTTTGAACTGCCATATGTATAGTGAATAAAAGGTTTCAAAAATATAAACTTTCCTTTTTGGGGTCTGATTTCATGCAAAAATTCATCAATCAACTTCTCTATCTGCCTTCTTTCAGAACAACTTGCTATTAGAATTTGTGTGCGTATATACAAATTTTACAATTTTGGGGGTCAAGATTTGTTGGGTGCCCATGCCGAGCCCTGTATTGAGGTTGGATTTCCCCTTTTCAAATATATTTCACTAAGCAGTAATATTTTGTTAAAAACATTCTAAATATAGAAAAGCAGTTTTTTCACTAAGTTCACAAATATAATTATAACTAGGACTTTGTATTGGATAATGTGATTTTTGTCAGTAAACACTAACCAACTTGGAGTACATTTCTTATGTCATGAATTTCCTTCTGGAACTCTGGTAATGACATCGTAGATTTGCATGAGCATGCATGCTGATTAGTCAGGCATACAAGTAAGCTTCAAATCAACCAAATACAATTTTATCAGCAAAGGATTTGGCTGTTTTGCTGGTAATGTAATGAAAGTATGAAAGGAGAAAAAAAAATCTGCTGTATATAAAACAAGAGAAATTACAAAAGAGCATAACCATATCATGCTGCAAATTAATAGGCA